>JAMKCH010023808.1:0-30418 GCA_023653785.1 Ophioderma brevispina
ATAAATGGGATGCCTCAGTGGTAATTCGGTGTGAGTCTGGTCAGAATACGTCAAACTATGACTGAGCTAGACACAGTTGAAGTGTTGACAGAAGAAAGAAAGAAGAAGAAAGAACGCATCGAAAACAGAACAAGACGGCTGACGGCCGTCTTGTAAGAACGCATCAGAAACAGAACAAGACGGCTGACGGCCGTCTTGTAACTAGATCTGTTTACAGATCTGAACACAGTCGAGAGTACTCATACCGGAACTTGTAGAAGAATCATTTTTAGTGAAAATCAGGTCTTGGACTCCTGTGATCCCAAATGACCTTTGATCAAAATTTCATTAAGTAACTTTTGTAGGGGATGCCAAATTACACCACATACATGAGTCACGTGATCAAATTATGTAATCTGTAGAAGGAGTAGTGATTTGAAATGTAACGTAATTTGAAGTATTTTGACCTTTGACCCCTAAACCATGGGTCAGGTGATGGGGTCATCATTAACTTTTATTGACCTCTCATCAAGTACTACAGGATGGGATAAAAAGATTTTCTATTTGACCTTATTTTACATTTTACACACAGTAAATATGTTTGACCTCTGTGACCCCAGATGACCCCATATTGACCTTTTGACCCATAACCTTTGTAAAGGGGCTCAAGCTAATTCATATGCATGACTCACACGATCAGGTTGTTTAATCTGTAGGAGGAGTAGTGATTTGAAGTGTAACGTAATTTGAAGTATTTTGACCTTTGACCCCTAAACCCTGGGTCAAGTGATGAAGTCATGATTGACTTTTTTGTAGTGTTGATCAAGTCCTACAAGATGACAGTATTAGTTTTGAGATTTGAGCTAATTCTAGATTTTTTGCATGTTTAACGTTGTTGACCCCTGTGACCCTATCGTGACCTTTGACACCAATCTGGTCATGTCAAAAGTTCGTGTATATGTACTTGTCCTTGTCACTAGTTTTGGTCAATATGACATGTTGCATGTCTGAGATATTAGCATGTTGACAGAAAAGAAAGAAGAAGAAGAAGAAAGAAACCGTACAAAAGAAAGACACAGTCGAGTTCCTCGACTGTGTAAGAAAGAACGCATCAAAAACAGAACAAGACGGCTGACAGCCGTCTTGTAAGAAGAAGAAAGAACGCATCAAAAACAGAACAAGACGGCTGACGGCCGTCTTGTAAATAAAGACGAAAAATACACGGTCTCGAACCCGGACCTCTCGCTATCTAGGCGTGAGAAATATCACTGAGCCACAGAGGACTGTGTTAACGTGGATACCAGAGAAACGAGCGCTAATGTATTTCAGTCTCTGAGGACTGAAATGCTCCGATATATAGTTAAAGGCACTATCAGTGATTTGCTAAATCAGAGAATCAAAAAAATCATCAAAAATCAGATTTTTGCATTTCTGTAACAAGTATCCTAACATACCCTACAAGTGATAAGACTGAAAGCAACCTAATAAGGACAAAACCATACATTTTAGTAATTACTGTCCGAACGGACACTAACTACAACACGTAATTGAATGGAGATTCATATCTTAGAGTACTGCTGTTTTCTTCTTTTTTTGTTAAGTTTTCAGTTGCAAAAAAATTACTTATGAAAATTCTACAGACTTGTACTTCAGTTAAGAAGGTATTTCTACACATTTCAAATATTTTTAATCTTTCGGGTGAATCACTGATAGTGTCTTTAATGCCACTTAAATTTGTTAAGTTTGATTTTTAGGTCATCCAAGGAAATCCGAAAGACCTTATGGCAGCATAATTTGTGTGTGTCTGTGTGTCTAGCTTTTTAGTGCAGTGATGGATTAAGTTCATATTTGGTATGCTTATATATTGAAAAAAAGGGGTCTTACGTGGGGTAACAGATGAGGAGGTCAAAGGTCATTCAGAGTCACTCTTTTGCATGTGGTATACTCTTTTGGTTAAAATGTTTAGCTTTGTAGTGCAGTGAGTTATGCTTATACATTGAGACAAGGGGTCTTATGTGAGGTCATAGATCAGAAGGTCAAAGGTCATTCAGGAGTCACTCAGGGTCATTATATTGCTTTACACTTTGACCACATAATCAGGCGACCTATTTTTGACCATTGTACCTATTTTAATCTGCTAGAATATTTGTGTGGTTATGACACATCTTGGAAGTGCACCCTACTGATATAGAATTGTTATTTGTGCATGATAACATGAACATTGTTATTAGCACCTCATGCAATTCATGGCAATTTCATTAATCCATTCTAACTTTGTAAGGCAGTTTGGTGTTTGCTCTGTGTGATTTAAGGAGAGATACTGACTCATCTGAGTTTTACCGCTCAATTAGAATGGCAATACCCATTTTAGAAGTGGATTTAGTTGATTAGAATTAGTTCGCATTGAGTTTTCTGCAAAAACTAAATACTGCAGTATTATCATGGACTTGTCACTTCACACATCAAGAAGGAATGTGTTGTACCACAAACAAAACTGCTAGGATCACAACAAGCACCTTAAATGCAATGATTGTAGTTACCCTCAAATAAGTCATCTATATATCACCTGGCACAAAAAGTACTTCGGCTCATGTTTTTTCGATCCAGTATTGTGCCAAGTCAGACCATTTTGAACATTTTCGAATATACTTTTGTTGCCTAGGTTCTTGCTCTTTCATTAACACTCGATTGTGAAAAAGCGGGCAGAAATGGCTGGAGATAGAAAGCCGAAAGACCAAACCCAACCAAAAGTTGCAGTTTTTGGATTTTTAAATGGGCATAGCAGGTTAATGGGGCACGAAAACACGGGTACCACAATCAAATATTGCAAGTAGGTTTCTGCTCATTCAGTCGGAAACCTCTTGTTGTTAAATCAACTACACACGTATGATTGCGTTTATCTGTGACCACACGTGAACCATTGAAAAAGAATCCAAAAATGCAACTTTGGTTTGGGGTTTGCGGTCTTTGGGCGCTCTATTTTATCCATATTTGCACGCCTTTTTACAAGCGAGGTGTTAAATACGAAAGAGCAGACCTAGGCAACAAATAATTTCGAAAACTTTAAAATGGTCTGACTTTGGGCACAATACTGATCGAAAACATGCCGAATACTTTTTGTGGCCAGGTATATCTATATATATATATGCTATATATATATTATATATATATAATATATATATATATATATAATATATAATCGCTAATAGTCGTTAGGGGGAAGGCTGTTTAATTCATTAGTTTATAATGAGCTTTTATTGTTATTTAAATTAATTAATATTCATATCCTTTGTTATTCTATTGGATTATCCTTCATTGCATAATTACTATCATATCCTTTGACGAATAATCGCATACAAGGGAGGCGTAGGGAAGGCACTATTTCCCCCTAAACGCCTTAATTGAGAGTGAATACAAAAGATCCGTTCCCCCCTCAGCCAGGAGATATCGATATATATATATATATATGTATATATCACTATATCCTACGCTAGGGCAAAATTTTTCTATTCATAAAACATAGAGTTCGACGTTTTTTTCGCCTTACTATCACTTGTTTGCGATTTATTCCGTGAAAGAAATAATAGTAATTTCTGCAAATGAATAGATATCGCATTAGCTAACAAAACACATGAATATTAATTAAATAGCATAATAGAAAGGTTCATTAAGCTAATGAATAGTAATATTTCGCACCTATGGTTCAATCTAGTCAAATATATCTATATATATATAATATATATATATATATTATATATATAATATATCTATATATATATATATATAATATATATATAACCACTGGTTTACCTTCCTTGGTAAACATGATTGAAGCACTGTCTAGGAGTGTGTTAAATGTCCTGGTTCCGATCGCTAATACCTCTTCCCCAGAACACAAGATTTCACCGGAAGTGGTCCATAATTTTGGTATTGAAGCAAAGCTGCTATTTTTTCCTCATTTAGCCAATGAAATTAGACTTAATGTAAAGGATATTTGTTGTTGAAGTTTTAGCGACTAATGTGCCCTATGTTGTTCAACCAATTTTAATTTACACAGTACTCCTATGGAAGATGAAAACTTCACCTACTTAATCAGTCAGGCTACCCGATCCTTTTTAAAGTGTTCCAGTTTATGTAAAAGCCACTTTACCTATGGGGACTATGGAGTGTCAACATTTGCCTGATAGTGTGCTATCCACTGCTGAACCACTGAATTAGGATAATGTACGGTGTTTGTATTTTCAATATTTTGCAGGCCATCTCCACTTCTAAAAGATGTTCCCCTGACAGAAGGCAAAGCCCAGAGAACTCTACTTGAATGTATACAAGTAGTAAGGCAAGATATACCAGGAGGCCCACCTAGTACATGCTATAGCTGTGTGAATTAATATGCTGTAAGTAGCACATGTAAACCGCCCAAACCTGGGTCGGTTTCCCCCCGAAACTGAGTCGTAAATCTTTGTGCATACTAGTGGGCCCAATTTGATCTAAAGCCTGTGTAACTGTATGAAAAGGCCTGTTATTTAGGATGACATACGCATGCGTTAGTGTATCAGGTAGGGTTACGCAAAGTTTAGGGAATGGACCCCAGGCTTTTTTTAAGTGACTTTCACTCTTACATACCATGCAACACGCTGCAGCAGACACCACACCACTTACCTGCACGTTGATAACTTGTGCCCATTTCTTTTGGTAAAAATAGACAAAAGACAAAGTAGCAAAATTAGACACAAGCGATGACGGAATAACAAACTTAAAAAGGAGTCACACCAGACTAGTATACCCAGTAGTAACACATACACACATGTACATATGCACACACTTGTGCACATGTAGCACAGATGTACATTATGCACACACTTGTGCACCTGTACACATATGCATCAGTGGTGTTCCAAGGCAATCAATCGGGGGGGGGGGTCCCCAAGTTGTTTGAACAACAGTTTTGGGTGAAAACACAATTTACAAGTTGTACTTGTATTTTCCTCAAACACATTCTGAACAGGACCAAATGTGCTTGAAAATGCCCCTTTTCTTTAATTTAGCCCAATTTAGGCCACAATTGGTCAAAAATTCTCCAAAGAAGAGAGAGAGAGAGGAGAGAAGAGATTGCAAATTTTGGTGTATTTTGTACTGCTTTATTGGGCCAAATTGAGAACACCAACATCTCTGTACAAAGGACAAACACATGGTCCACTTGAACAAATACCGTTGACAATAACAGACCCTGAAATATTCTTTGCCACTTCACATAAGAAGTTTGATCTTTGATTAAATGCAGTATTACACATATTTGAAAGTCTCACTGTTTTTGTGTGTCCAGGATCAGGACAGTAAAAATGAAGCATGTGTTCATGATTTATGGCATGCACAGCAGACCACATAGCCAAGCATAAACCAGACATGTACAAATAGACGCACATTTTTGTATCATACTAATGAGGACTTCAAATAAAGCCTATTGTAAAAATGGAACAAACTTCACTATTAAACTACCGAGGACAAAGATTTCCTTCCATGGACTTTGTTTTAGAGAATTTCTTTTGGAAACAAGAATCAGTTTACCACCCAATGTGTTACATTTAGGATATTTTACAACATTTAAACAAATTCCGAGCCAATACAACCCAACTTGAAAAATTTGCAAGGATGTGCCACTGCAGGAATCGAACCCACGGACCTTCCGCTCTCAGGACAGATGCCCTAACCACTAGGCCACCGCCCCTGCTGATAAACGGCAATGTAACTGAGGCTAATGAAGACAGTCGGGTATACAATACACACAACAATAAGACACGTGTGTGCGAGATATTATGAGACTATGCTTACCCGCAATCTAGCATATTAACATTTCTTTTTGTGTAGGTCCTTAGGCATACAAGTAAACCCACACAGAACTCCCACACACACACACAACACACACCACCTTACCCACACCCAACTGTGTACCGTTCATTTGTTCATTTTAATGTGACTGTGTGAGGTCATACTTCTTCAACAGATGTTGGCTGATGCTAGCCTTTCGAATATGCTTTTCAAAACAATATATATATTTATGCATATTGCGTTCAAAGCATGTTTGAAAAGATAGAGTTGGCCAACTTCTCCAAATGAAGTATGAACCAACCTCTAGACAATGCCATTGAGTCTATCGAGACAGCATTTTTTTGCACATCAGTATAGTAATATATTAAAAGTACAGGCTCAATTTTATACCAATACCAATATTAGTTATAATATGGACATCTTGCTTGGTATTTAGGTGGGATTGACAATGATAGCTGTACATTATGATGTCTCACAGTCAGTGGAGCATGACCATCCCCATGCCTTAGAATTCTTACGCAAAGACTGCACAAATTTAACAGGTAAGTTGGAAGGTTTTAACAGTGGAGTAGGAAATGTAAGTTGGAAGGCTTTCACAGTAGAGTAGATCAACAGGTGAATCCACAGAGGCTGTAACTACAATAGCAGCCCCTTAACAGAATTTTCATCAAAGGCTTAAAGCATGTATAATATGGCAAGTCTTCTCCTGAAGTGATGTTCCCCAAGGATCCATTCAAGGTCCACCTATGGTTGCAGTAATTTTATCATTCTCATTGCTTATGCAAAGACTGCACAAATTTAACAGGTAAGTTGGAAGGCTTTCACAGTAGAGTAGATCAACAGGTGAATCCACAGAGGCTATAAGTACAACCTAGTAGCCCCTTAACAGAATTTAACCTAAGGCTTAAAGGTCAATGTGGCCCCGATTGCTACTTAGCTCGTCCCCAGAAGCCCCAGATTTTACCGGAAGTGGTCAACATTTTGGTTGTAGAAGAAAGATAGTCTTTTTCGTATTACCCTGTGCAATTTTCGGCAAAAGGATGTTGGTTTGGAACGTTTGAGAAAAAAGGTGCCCCACTTTGGTCGACCAACATTAATTTACACAGGACTCTAGGCTTATAAAATCATGTTTTTAGCTCTCGCATCAAAACGGAGGTTGAAAAAGATCGGTGCGAAAAACTTAAAGATGGGGTTTTGGAGTGAAGGCCAATCTATCAAGATGAAAACTTCATAGCCTTAAATCGGGCATTACCCTTTCTTTTAAAGACAATGTATAATATATGGGCAAGTCTTTCTCATAAAGTATGTTCTCCACGGCTCCATTCAAGGTCCAATTATGGTTGCATAATTTTAGTAATTCTCATTGCATGTATTTCATAATATAGTACATTATTGTAGTTACAACCTTTTGCATTCATCTATTATCCTCTCACATTGAATGCACCTAATGTGTTCCCCAAGGGATCATCACAGTCAATGAATCATGCGTAACAGTAAATTGATTAACGGATTTTGCATTCTCATTGCATTTACTTAAGAAATATTGTACATTGCAGCTTTTTTATACAACTTCTGAATTCACCTAACAATGCATTCCTCTCACATGTGTGTGCACCAACAGTGGGTCACCCAGAGGATCCATTCACGGCCATTGAATCTGGTCACAGGAATTTCATTTACATTGCATGTACTGTAGATATAGTACAATGCATTTTTTGTGTCGTGCCCTAAGGCAGGAAGACACATAGGGATACTTTGTCCACTGTTAGTATGTCTGGTTGTTGATGATGTTCGTTGTTGATTGATGTGTGAAAAAGGGTTAAACATTTGCATGTAATATCCCACATACATTGATGGATTTAAACCAAACTTGGGTCACAGGGGCAACATGCATCCCCCACTTGGTGATGAGGTCAACGGTCACTGCCAAGGTCAAAGGTCATGTGAGGTCAAGTTTGTAAATAGGCTTGAAATTGTAAAATTGACCTCATTTGAAAAGTTGAAGTTCAATTGGAGTACCAAACTTGAATAATAGGTCAAAAAGGGAGTTTCTTCATTGATGATGAGGTCATAAGGTTCACCTACCAAAGGCAAAGGTTCATGTGAGATCAAGGTCTAACAATGGGCTGAAAATGTAAAATTGACCTCATTTGAAAAGTTGAGTTCAATTGGAACCAAACCTGAATCATATGGTGCAACATGGGATATTCATTGGTTGATGAGTCAAAGGTAACATATCAAGGTCAAAGGTCTGTTAGGCCTCTCATTCACTAACCGCGATGGCAGGCGGCACACAAGCGGTCCAAGGACCCGATGTATTTTTTTATTTTGAACCTTTTCTAGCATTCCCTAACTCACAATGTATCACTCAACTGTACATTGCACAAACATCTGGGGGCTAAAATGCCAAAAACTTTGTAAAAAGCTTCCAAGTATTTGTTTTGATCCTTTCTAGTCATTTTAGCAAAAGAAATAATGAGGGTCAGTTTAAAAGGAAGTAGGGGTGTTAATAAACATCTGGTTGTCAAATCTATCCTGGTACTGTTATAGACCCCTTCAGGAAATAAGCTTCCTGTAGGGTTTTCCAGAACAGCAGTCAAGTAAACCAACAATATTGCTATACTTTAATCTTTGTAATGTTTTTCACTCCGCAGAATATTTCAGGAAGAATGGAGTATGTACAATGACAGTGAGGGAGCTGTTTGATTTTGTTACTGATCCAAATATCACTGAATCTAGCATGGACCAGTACTTGGATCAGGTGTGTTTCTTATAAGAATTTTGTTTTATTTTGACAGTTGATGGTTATACTTTGTCCGGCCTGAACTAAGGAGTGACATCATAGCTTTCACTCGGTCTTAAACGTGCGATTCACAGTAAGCAGCAGCTGTAACCGCGCGTGTACAAAGTCGGTGTGAACATTGTACATGCACAATAGCTGCACGAAAGCTATGACATCACTCCTTAGTTCAGGCCGGATGAAGTAAAGCATTATTAAATTTTCCCTGTGTTTGAATTAAAGGTGCATTTTGCTGACTCTAGCACCTTCTATTCTGTTTATTATTCACTTGTCCTTGAAAAAATGTAGTCCTAAATTCCTGTTGATTACTGATTTGCTTTTTGAGGTTTTATGAAGCCTGTGGATCACAAAATTCATGTTTTAAAAATGCTCACTTGTCATAAAAGATATTCAAATTTTAAGTTTTGACTAGAATAAATTTGGTCAGTAATTTGATGTACTATGCACTGTTTCTATAAGCTTTATAGGAAGAATGGGTAGTGTGCATAATGAAAAACAAAATACACTTTCTTGGATTTCTTTCAAATGATAAATAGGCTGAGAAAAATAAATTAAATTCTAGGTGAAGCTGGAAAAAATTGCAATAGAATTTCTTTCACCACAATGCATTTCTATAAGGTCCCCAGAATACCATACTAAAAGTCCAGAAAAATCCAAGTGGTGGAAACATGACTAATTTGCATAAGTCCAAAATGGCCGCCAATCCTATGATTTTTACAAGGATTTTGTTGTATTTCTTATCTAAAATAATATTTTGGCACCTATAATGCCTAAATTTGGTATATTTTTTTTTTTTTTTTTTTTCCAAGGATCCATTCAAGGTCCACTTATGGTTGCAGTAATTTTATAATTCTCATTGCATGTATTTCATAAATATAGTACCTTTTTTATTTACAACCTTCTTGCATTCATCTATGTATTCCTCTCACCATTGCATGCACCTACATGTGTTCCCCAAGGATCCATTCACAGTCCAATGAATCATGGTCACAGTAATTTGATAACTGATTTTTCATTGTATTGCATTTACTTAATAAATATAGTACATTGCAGCTTTTTTATATACAACCTTCTTGCATTCACCTAACGATGCATTCCTCTCACATGTGCGTGCACCAACATGTGTCCCCCAGGGATCCATTCACGGTCCATTGAATCATGGTCACAGTAATTTCATTTACATTGCATGTACTTTATAAATCTAGTACAATGCATTTTTTTTATTTTGAACCTTCTAGCATTCAACTAACAACGTATTCCACTCAACTGTACATGCACAAACATCTGGGGGCTAAAATGCCAAAAACTTTTGTAAATAGCTTCCAGGTAATTGTTTTTGATCCTTTCTAGTCATTTTAGCAAAAGAAATAATGAGGGTCAGTTTAAAAGATGTAGGGTGTCAACATCTGGTTGTCAAATCTATCCTGGTACTGTTATAGACCCCTTCAGGAAATAAGCTTCCTGTAGAGAGCTTCTTGGGTTTTCCAGAACAGCAGTCAAAGTAAACCAAAAATATTGCTATACTTTAATCTTTGTAATGTTTTTCACTCCGCAGAATATTTCAGGAAGAATGGCGTATGTACGATGACAGTGAGGGAACTGTTTGATTTTGTTACCGATCCAAATATCACTGAATCTAGCATGGACCAGTACTTGGATCAGGTGTGTTTCTTATAAGAATTTTGTTTTATTTTGACAGTTGATGGTTATACTTTGTCCGGCCTGAACTAAGGAGTGACATCATAGCTTTCACTCGGTCTTAAACTTGCGATTCGCAGTAAACCGCAGCTGTAACCGCGCGCGTACAAAGTCGGTGTGAACAATATACATGCACAATAGCTGCACGAAAGCTATGACATCACTCCTTAGTTCAGGCCGGATGAAGTATAGCATTATTAAATTTCCCTGTGTTTGAATTAAAGGTGCATTTTGCTGACTCTAGCACCTTCTATTCTGTTTATTATTCACTTGTTCTTCTTGAAAAAAATGTAGTCCTAAATTCCTCTTGATTACTGATTTGCTTTTTGAGGTTTTATGAAGTCTGTGGATCACAAAATTCATGTTTTAAAATGCTCACTTGTCATAAAAGATATTCAAATTTTAAGTTTTGACTAGAATAAATTTGGTCAGTAATTTAATGTACTATGCACTGTTTCTATAAGCTTTATAGGAAGAATGGGTAGTGTGCATAATGAAAAACAAAATACACTTTCTTGGATTTCTTTCAACTGATAAAGGGGATTCAGGTATAGTGTGTGGAAAGTAAGTTGTTATATGAAAAGGAAAGGGTTTAGTAATACACTACTAAAGTCATTAAGGGGGCTGTTAAGTCAGGAATTCAAAGGAACTGTTTTTGCCGTATCTTCTTAATTATTGTTCCAACATATATAAAAGTATACATATTTGAGAAGGAAATGACTCAAGGAATCCCAATATGATATTATTTTTCCCCCAAATTACATATTTTTTGAGAAAATCATAAAAATGGTGATTTTCACTCATTTTTTTTGGTTCCCTATAAAAAAAAAATAGAAATGTTATAAAAATGTGCCTTGTTCGTTTTTGTAATCCGGAATCGTAGTTCTAGGGTTGGTATTTCCCCTTTCAAATTCTGCACTATTTATCAAATTATTTGCCAAAAAAGGCCAAAATCCATGTGTTTCAATTTGGAACAACGCCTAGATTGTTCAAAGGTTGACATAAATCACGATTTTTAACCAAAAATGAAAAACTAAAAAATACCGACCCTAGATTTTGATATGCTTTATACGATGTATTTCATTTCTTACCTGTTGCTGATATGGATTCCGAGTAACTGGGAACCGAAAATCACGAATTATCGCTGAAAGTGAACACGGAGAAAATCGCCATTTTGTCCAAATATTGTCCCGTTTCGCTGCAAAATATAGCCTTATTCCAAAACACAAGCGTTTCATCTCTTATTCTTCACACTGCTTCTGCACCAGGTCAAATTACTTCATCTGGATACTTATATGATCAAAATTCAACAATTTATGATGCTCAAATCGTGAAATTAAAATCCCATTCTGTTTGCAAAAGCATCTCACGTGGGCAACCATTTTACAATTGCTTACAAGTTACCGTGGGTATGCATCATCGAATCGATGCATCAAGGCGTTTCTGATGCGCTCATTACTCCAAATTTTGCTCACGCGCGCCGAATAGCACAGACGCGTATTGCGTAATACGCGAAATTACCTGCCCTTTTGCAGTTCAGGCCATGTGATTGTTTTTGGTCAAAAATGCATAGCATAGTTTAAGTTTTTACTTTTGCTATGCATAGCATAGTAAAAGTAAAAACTTAAAACTGGCCATTCGACTAAGTTCCTGACTTAACACTCCCCTTAATTAGATTAGATGAACTGTGGTACTTTTTTTGAAAATCTTAACATTAAAGTTCTTTGTTAAAGACACTATCAGGATCCACACCAAAGCTTAAAAACATATGTAAGGATACCTATATTATAACAATGTCAAAATCTGATTTCTTATGACTTTTTTCAGATTTTCTGATTTTACATATCACTGAGAGTGCATTTAATAGCTTGCCATCTTAAAGTACATTTCATGATTCTAGCGCATTTATTTTTTGTTTGATTCACTAGATACACTCAAGAAAAGGTTATTTTCAAAATTTCAGTTGATTCTGATGTTGCATATTGATGGTGTCAGTGAATTGGTTGTATCGCACTGCCCCATAAACCACTGTGTGGTAATATATGTCCATTTATGGACAGAAAATTACGTAAGATTAGGCATTCACACATCATTAGGAGATTTCCGCGTTTGTGATTGGTTGAGAGCCGGTCATAAACAACGTTTAATGCCCTGCAGTAATCGATTTCTGATCACTTTTGGGGTAGGCATGTAGAAAGAGGTAGACGTGTGTACAATGAGCATGGTTGCTACGGCTATTATTGCCTCAAAATAAATATTGAAGTCCAATATACCTGAATATTAATTTAAAAAAAATGTATTTTTCGGAATATGTGTTGAATAAAACACAAAATATACTTTCAAATATTTTGCATGTTAGTGCACATTCAAAGCACACCCCTATTCTGTAATGGAACATCCCATTTGATACATCGATTGTGCTGTTTTTCTGAAATGTGAAAAAGACGAAAACATGACATGAAAAAAGTGAGTTTGCAGCTGATTTTGGAGGATTTAAGGTACAAAAATGCAAAATAATGATGTGTGAACGGGCCAAAACAAGCGTTTACTCATGAAAATCCATGAATGAACCCTAACTCATACTTATACTTGAGCCAATGGTTCAGATGATATAAAAATCTCAATTTCTTTGAGGTAAATCGAGGGGGCGAGTTTGTGGATCATGAAGTGCCTCTTTAAAATAAATACACTTTGGCCATGGTATATTATGATAGTACTTGATTTACAAAATTTGCAACTTCATACATAGTTCATGTATCAGAAGGACCTATTTGCACATTTTTACCAAATGAACTCAGAATTCATTATTGTCTGTTTTTGTTGTAGGCAATGGAAAAAGCATCCAAGAGGTCGCAGAAGGAGATCACAGACCAAGAGAAAGTAGATGAAGAGGTAGGTACTTCATTACATTATTCATTGTGTTCCTATCAAGGAATTTGACAGGAAAATTCTTACTTGTTTTAGGCCAGGGGTTCTCAACTTAAATTATATTTGCCCGTGGGCTACAGAGGGTGAAATACTTTTCAAAGACATGCTCAAGGACTAAATGCACTTTATTTTTCATAATCTTTCCTGCATGTTTTGGGTTAGTTGGCGAGCCAGATTTGGCCAGATGTGCAGCTGGGGAAATGTCTCCCCTAAAAATTTTGATCCATCGGTACGTTCTCTCAGTACATTATAGTCTGTCGATGGACCATCGGGCAGGGAGGAAAGATGCCACAAGTACATTATGGTCCATCAGTAGATTTCGTCAAAAATTTTGTTCTGTCGGTACATTGTGGTCCATCGAGCAAGAGGGAACATGCTGTTTGCTTCAGTCCCCTCCCACCTCGCTCTTCAGATTTTTGATGTGATGCCTTCGCTCGATGGAAATATTTGTCGGCACATTCACAAAGGCTCGCACTTAAGATTACAAAATAGATGATTGCCAACAGACACTAGACCCATGCATTTCAGGCTATTGAATAGTATTAGTTGAAACTTAACCGGGCCTCTGGCTGTGACAGTCTGCCGAGTCCCGTAATCAATTTTCATGTTCATTCATCACACTCCGTTTAAAGCTTCCGCGGTTGGGAATATTACCAGAGCTTTGACAGCTAAGGGACATAACAATGGCCCCATAATGCAGTGGGCACACAGCAACCAGTTCTGCTATGTCCGATGACATAGGAGATGGCATAACATACCGGCAGGTGGCATTGGATAGCAGAAGAAATAGTTTGACGCATATCATCCAATGGCGGCACCTTGGGGTGTCACCAATTTGCTGAGTCACAGTCAATTCCTTAGGTTGTTTGTTCCTAGCTGACACAACTCTAATTAGAGAATAAAGGTATGATTTTGGGAACCGGTACTCTCTTTACGACGAATTGAACCCAAGGCGATACCATTATTTTAAGTGGAAGAACGAGGCCGGAGGCCGAGTTCTTCCACGCGAAAATTCTTCGTAAGGTTCAATTCGTCGTAAAGAGAGTACCGGTTCCGAAAATCATACCTTTATTCTCATTCTTAAACAGCTTTATCATTTAAGGTCATCTTTAACCCAATTTCGCGATGCTTTACGGCTTAAATACAACAAGAAAGGACTGCCACCACCCAGTGACAACAATCGAACAACCCGTTGAACGCAACGATCATACGCAACGAGACGCAACGTAGGCAGGCGCGCGTGAAAGTAGCAAAACGCGGTATGACGCAAGCGCTTCACCCTAAAAATAACTTCAATATGCAGCGCGTACTACCTGGGTTCAATTAAACGAATTAAACCCGAGCATCAACCAATGAAATTGCTTACATTTTCACAGCTGTTTAAGAATTGATATTCTAGTATGTGATAGATGTTATCAACTTCCAGGACAATAGCATGCTTTTTGATTGACAGGCTACAACTTCATCCCCTAACTGCTTGTAAATCACAAGTCCAGTAAGTGAATTGCTCAAACAAACTCAACTCTAATGGATATTCTAGTATGTGATAGATGTCATTAACTTAAAGGTGCAACGAGAGATTTTGAGGCACCCAGATATTGTGTCATAATAGTAATTTCATACTGATTAGACACTCAATACATTTCTTACCTTATATTTGGCTACAGAAATGTCTTAAAAGAGAGAAAAAGGTGATTTTGATTTGCCTATATTTCAATATAAAACATAGGCTGAATTTCGTATTTTCTCCTATACGAAATTAGAAATTTCATAATTTGTGTACCAAAGAAACATTTCTCAGCTTAATCCTTTTAGATGGGAATATTTTTTATGGAAAGCTTTACACCAGGGCAAAAATCATGTGAAATCTCTTGTTGCACCTTTAATCTTCCAGGACAATTGCATCCTTTTTGATTGACAGGCTACAACTTCTTCCCCTAACTGCTTGTTAATCACAAGTCCAGTAGATGAATTATCCATGCCTTGTTTGAGACACAACTTCCAGGCGTTAAACAATCTAATATATATATATGTGTTACTCTTTTCATTAAGGTATTCAAGCAAACTTTCATACCTCGTACCTTGGAGGAAGTGGTGGATTTTGAAGGAGATATTAAGAAGGCAAAAGGAGGAGAATCGGAAGAGGTAAGCCCACTTTGAAGGAAGCCATGGGGGGTACTCAGTTTTGGTTTAGATAGGGATACGCCCCTGCAGAGGCAGAAGAGCTACCCATCAATATACCCCCTTTTCAAAGAAAAGGGACCCATTTATTATAGCAATCTTACCAATTCTGAAAGAAAATTTTGCTTTGCTGAAGAATTTCCTTTTCTCTCAATTCTTTGATTTTCTTTTGAACAAACTTCTGCAATTTTCACACTAAATACTAAAATTTGCATCACTTTTGGCGATTTTTTTTTAATTTGCTAAAATTTACATGGTGAAAATCTAGAGAAAATTTTGGAAAAAAAAGAACATATTTCTGCAATTTTCACACTAAATACTAAAATTTGCATCATTTTTGTCGATTTTTTTTTAATTTGCTTAAATTTACATGGTAAAAATTTATAGCAAATTTTGGAGGAAAAAATGACCTGTTCATAAACCAAATTTTACATTGCACAAGAGGTCATTGATATACCAGAAAGCTGATTTTGCAACCCTATTGGGTGGCACATCCCCCCTGTATAGGCTATTGTATCAAGTACCCCCTCCCCGGGGAAACCAAGGAACTCGAGGACACTTCTTTCTTCTCCTCCCCAGGAAAAAAACAGGACAATGCTAAATTTCCATTTTTGGGACAGAATCTTGGACCGCCTACTTACTTCCATTTCTTACCACATGCTTCTCTGCTTTTTAGCTCCCAGGAAAAAGAATATTTAAAACATTCAAATTCCCTTTTAGGAACTCATGAATCACTTTTGCACAAATTCATCAAATCTTTGGCCCCTACCCATTCCTTCCAACCCTAACTACTCTCTCTTCAAGCAACAGAACACATAACATGAAACACAAAAATTCCAATTTAATGACCATGTCAATGTGCACAAATTTGGCAGAACTTATATGGCCCCTACCACCCTGTTTCTTTCCCCCCCCAAATTATTTGTTGTTATTTTTTAATTATTATTTTTTTATCTGCTGTTACCCACTGGCTTCGGAGAAGGTATGAGATGACTTAGATGGTCAAACAAGGAGAAGTATAAAGATAAGTTGTGGAATAATAAATGATTTAAGAAAAGAGATATCCAGGAGAAAAACAGAACATATTCCGAAATGTTAAAGAGTTTGTGGTATGAAGCATTTCATAGGGTATCAAGTCTTCTTTTTAGTTAGACACTATCATTGTTCACCCGAAAGAAAAAATATATTGAACATTGTAGGAACGCTTAAAGGGGGATGGCCCCCGATTTAAGATGTGAGTTTTCATCTTGATAGATTCGCCCTCACTCAAAACCCCATCTGTAAAGTTGGGGCCGATATTTTCAATCCGTTTTGATGGCGAGAGCTAATACGTGATTTTGTAAGCCCATAGAGTACTCGTGCAAAATTAATATTGGTCGAGACCAAAATGGGGGCACTTTTCCGCTCAGAACTTCCAAACCAAACATCATTTGGCTCTGAGATTTTCACAGGGTAAATGAAATAATTGGTAGCTTTCCTTCTGATACCAAATGTTGACCACTTCCGGTAAATCTGAGCTTCTGGGACTAGGCTATTAGCGTGATCCGGCTCGTTTCGTGCGTGCAAGTTCCAAAACTCACAGTGGAAGATCCTCTTTAACCAGCTGATGGTTTAACCTCATCTCCAGTTGATCGGCCTGGAATTCCTCTGGGGACTTGTAGACCTCACAATCATCTATGATGTGGCTAATGTGTTGTGGCTCTCCACAATCGCACTTTGGTGATAGTTCTACTCCGATCTTGTGAAGGAAGTCTTTGTACTACCGAACGCCAGTTTCTGAGTCCGTTTGAGGTTGACCCATGCTTTCCTTTCAGGTCACAAGCCTTGGGGCTTGCTAGATGGGCTGTCCACAAACTGCTTTAGGTTCAAATTAAGGATGACCATTGTCTCATACCATCTGTCATTGATTGGGTAGCAAATGATTCCGTGGAATTCTCTGATCCTCAAAGGGAGTGTTTGGTTGGGGGGAATTAGGGCTAAGCCAGGTTCCATCAGGCCATGGACCTTAAAAGTGAAGGATGAGTCTTTAGGACTCTCATAAGGTATATTTTCTAAAACTGAAAATGGCAAAAAGGAAGAAAACACAGTGTGTCAAGATATCGATCCATTCCATTACATTTTGCCAGTAAGTGTGTCCGTACAGACAGTAATGAACTAAATATCAATTTTGTCCTTATTAGGCTGCTTTTAGACTTGCCACTTGCAGAGTGTATTAGGATCCTATACTTATTAGGAAAAAAATGGGATTTTTTTTTGATATTCTGATTTAGCAAATCACTGATAGTGCCTTTAAAGGTCACTGGCACATTTTCACCAAATATGAAATTTCTTCATTGGCTCTCAAATGATAGTCCTAGGGCCATTGAAAGAAAGAGAATATTTTCACATAAAAATAATCATACCACCCAAAACAGATAGGGACATTGATATGAGGATAAAGACATCCAGGTACTTTGAGGCCAATTTTTAAGTTTCCATAACTTTATCAAACAAATGTGTATATCCATGAATATTGTGACTTGTACTCACGGATATTAAAACCACAAGGTTATAGACCGGTCAACTTGTAATAGTGTGAGAAACATGCATACGGCGTGCGTGTTCTTGTGTTAAACGCATTTTCGTCGTCTGCTGAATTTCCGCGTCGCCGGCGACGCCGGAAATTACAAAATCGTTCCTTTACCCATAGGAAGTGATTTGTCTAATTATTCCGTGTGGGGTCTTTTGTATATAAAAGCTTTTACAACCGTGCAAAAATATCGATTTTTGAAAAATCTTTAGGGCGCACTATTTTCAAATGTGCCAGTGGTCTTTAATGGAAAGGAAAGTGGAAATATATTGTCCAAAGTAACCATTTTTAACAATTTGTAACATGTGGTTTGTCTTTCTGCAGATCTACTACAAAACAATAACAGGACTTCCAACAGATGAATTATCATCATCACAGGTAAAAAATAGAATGAAGTTTTAAACTTCCAAAATTTTTTGTCTCAATTAACGTTCATGCATGAGTTTGAGTTCAAGATTGTGTATACATCAAGCATTTGATGTAGGTATTTGATTTATTTCTTAATGTGAGCCAAATGGGACCTTATGCCAAGTTGTAAAACAGGTGTTTTTGCCTTTTCTAATTGTACAAGTGATAAAGTATCACAGTTGAATGGATAAGCAGTCGAATGCATCACTGATGACTGAACCATCACTGTATACCCCATGGGGTCTTTATTCAAATGATTTTTGATGTGTGGAAGTTCAAAAGGTCAAAACCAAAAAAATACTAAGAAAAATGGTGAAAGTGGGTTTTTTGGTGCTCCATTTGGGGAGGGAATTGAAGGCAGTTTTACATACCTCTGCCAACCTTCCATTTTATAGGAATGCTCCCTATTTGAAAACCTTTTCCAAAAATTGATAGAAAATTAGGGGATATCCCTATTTCTGAATTTAAAAACAAATCTTGAAATAATTGCCAGACAGTCCCCTGAATACTTTTTGGGCTCCTGAAGCCTTCCTGCAAGCTTAACCCTTTGGGCCAGTTCTGTATACCGTTGTACACATAAGTCAGTGGCTTAGAGGTGGCCTTGTTCAATGTTTGCAGGGTGATTTGGAAAACGCATCTCAAAGACTAACAGGACTATAGGCTTGTTTCGCTCATTTAATGCATTGTTTCATGCTAATTCTGAATGTGCCCAGAAAAATGAACATTTTTTACCTTTTTTTGGGAAGCAGAAATTAACAGATAGTAATTTTTATCACGACTTGAGTCGTTGTTATTTCCCCAAGGTTAAAAGACACAGAAACCCAGTAACTTCAGGAGACCTCTGCCCCTTGTACTCCACTAGAGGCCTTAAAGTGGATCACACTAGACACCATCCATAATGGTTCGGATGAGGTGTGTTCGTCGCGACACAAGCATTCTAATTTTTTGGGTTCTCAATTTTGGCAGTATTAGTTTTTTAAGTTCTCTGGGATGGTCAAACCCAACTGTGGATCTTTTTCAGTCCCTTATTTTAGCCAAGATATTTGACACAAAGTTGCAAAACAATACAAATATCGTCATTGAGAGATCCATGACTTGTATGATGACAAGTCGATTGTCCGGAACGCATAACCAAATTTCGAAGTGCCCAAAATTATTTAATGTCATTAACACACTTCATTATCACCGTTTAGGGCACCACCATATTTTGGTTTATAATGTCATTCGTATTTGGGGATTGTTACATAATCATGCGCCCATGTTTCCTTAGGTCTTTTGTCTGAGGCAAATCCAACCACGAAGGTTTTTGTGCGTAGCGTGTTGGAATCATTTAATCACATTAATTTCATACAGCCAGTTTCCACAAAATAATAGAAAAAAAATTGGCTGAAATCCAAATTAGTCAAGTACTATTTTAATTGCAGGCCTGACCTTTTGTTAAGTCTCTTTGCAAATGTGGGCAAGATAGGCTGGATACACTCGCACTGGATGATGAATACCAGTCATAAAAACTAGGTCATGTTGAGACCTATGGTTTAGATTTTTACAGTTAGGCCTGAAAAAAAAATTGTGTGATTGGCGTAACAGTAGAAACAAAAAGGGTATGTAGGTTCTGATTTTTTTCCTTTTTTTTTTTTTATGTTTCCACGTGTATTACCGAACACAAAATATATGACACACATAAAAAACAATGCACACTGTTCACTTTTTTCTGTAACACTTCCCTTTTTATTTGTCATTTTGAATGTCCCGCAATACTAAATCGCGAGTACTAAATAAAAATTTGTTGTACGTGGTTTTTAAACTTTTGTTTTGTACACAAAAAAATAAAAATATTTAGTGTCGGCGGTAAAAATAGGGTCGGCGGTCGGGTTCCGCCAATCAAACAATTTTTTTTTTAGGCCTTTGTACTAACTGCCTATTCAATAACACATAAGTGGCTCTTTAGTAAACCAACCTTTTAAATTCACAATGTATTCTGATTTACCAGGAGGAAAGCAAAAAGATGGGGCTAATGATAGAGAAGAGAACATCACTGTCAGAGGGCGATGACCAAAGTAGTGAGGAAGAGGAGGAAGGGGAAGGCGGATCATCAAAACTACCGCAAGATCCCGAGATGATCTCCCACTCAAAACGGGTATGTGAGACTGCTGTTAGAAAAGCATTTCTTTGGGACTTTCATTTACATAAAATTTAAATATTTTTCTTTTTTTAAAACAAAAGCAAATCGCTTAAATTAAATTCCCAATATTCCAAGGGTGTTTGTGAAATTATTCAAATGAGTAAAAAAAATAAAAATAATTTAGGTCGGAGGTCATAGACTAGAGGTCGCCAATCAGATATGGATGCCGCCTTATGGCAAATTGGTTCATTTCTCGGGAACTAGTTAAGTCTTCTTTGCTAAAAAATAAATCGCCAAAGTTAAGTGATAGTCAATGCAGTGGTTAGTTAATCAAACAGATGAATCACTTCAGAAAACTGCTTTTTCACAGTTTCCAATTCGGGAAGTCTGAAGTGGTGTATAGCGGTAGGACCAAGACATTTGGGACTCCGACTTGGGGTGAATCAGCCCTTATCCCACCCCCAAATTTCAAGGTATTTTCAGCTTAAAAAAGGTGGGGCTATCCTTGGTCAGTACGTATTGGCTGATTATTGAGTGTTCCATATTGTGTTTTAGTGCAATCCACTCATCTAATGCTCAGTAAATAGAGGATATTGATGACCTCGGGTGCACAATTTGTTCAGTTATTTATTATTTTCTCACTCACATATTACATAAAACTTATAAAATAATAACAGACTATAAATATACGAGGTGAAGGAGATACATGTAGGCTTATTAGCCTGTCAATCTGCAACCCATTTGCCAATTAATTGCAGTGGACATGTCAGCATGTTGAGAGTCGGATGGCTAATGCAGAGCGGACAAGCAACAAGCTGTCAATCCACAAATTCAGTTGACGAACCAAATACTACATTGGCTTGTATTACATACTCTTTATTACAATGAAAAGAACATAATTCAAAACAATTAAATGCTATTTAACGAATGAAAATTGAATGAACACGGATGCACATCAGTAAACTCCGCACGTGCAATTTATCACGTTAATATCAATGCATGTGCAATTTACGCACATTTTGCTATCTGAAACACATTTAATCAACCAACTCCATATTGTGCATATTACGTGTGTACACACCAGTCAGGATTTGTTGGTATAGTGAATTCCCCCGAATGGGTTGGTTTATTTTTATCCCCTTGGATTTTGTGGGGCGCGCATGTCCATATGTATGTGTGTATGTATGTGGGTGTGTGTGTTCCATTTGGTTAGTGTTTCGTTTTTTTCAGGTCTTGGTTCGAAAGTGAAGTCCATTTAAATCAGACGGGGGTTAAGGTGCAGTAGTGTTTCCTTCATATGGTCACAGGTCTGGACCTGGTCAAAGTCATCTGAGGTCATGTTTGATGCCCTGCAAACTGACCACTGTGCCAACAACCACTTGTTACCTAGCGTGTGCGTAGCACGCTAGGTCCTGTAATTTGTGCGTTTTCTTTCTTCCACTCTTCGTCTCGTTGTGTTCCCCCACGTTCTTCAAAATGCACTAGTGCCACTGCGGTTTAAATTCCGATTGCCACGAAAATTGGTAAGAAAAACCACTGGCCCAAAGCTCCTATAGGGTGTACACAGCATTGGGGTTAAAGTCACGTGGGCTGATTTTTTAAAGGGGGGCATTCGTCGGAACTCTTAAAAGCCTTCTTCCTGCCACAGAAGAAGTGCTATTGAGAATATCCAGGTGTCTGTAAGAAGAGCCCTGACCCAAGACCCCCATGGGGTGTACCCAGAATTGGGGTCAAAAGGTATTTGTGGGCCGAATAAAGGGGCATTCGTCGGAACTTCTATAAATCCATTCTGTTCCACAAATCATTGCTATAATCACCAGACTTGTGTTCAGAAGAAAGCTGACCCAAGGCCCCTATGGGGTGTACCCCAGAATTTTGATCGAAGGTCATTAAGGGGGTCATAAGTGGGACCACTCTGGTCTGAATTCAAAATTCATATTTGCTATATCAAGGTAGCATGGGTCTGAACTCATCATTGAAGCGCTAGAGACCCCTTCAACATAGTAGTCTGGCAGCGGGAAGCGCCTGATTTTGGCATGAGATCAAATCTCTGATAAAGTAATTTTTTTCAGCTGATTATATCTTTTGAAAGGGTATACAATGGAACCAAGGTGGGTGTAAAATTGCAACCCTTGGGCAATTTGAGAAATCCAAGATGGCCGCATTGTGCTCTTAAAAACTCTAAATGCATTTTACACAGACAGGCCAACCCAAAAATGCACAGGTACTATGGTTTTTGTGTTATTGTTGGATGTTTTGGGTAGGAAACTTAAAATGCCAAGAATGTATATTTATGAGTCCATGCTGAATAATTAGTGAAATCCCAAGCTGGCCGGCCATTTTGAGGTGCTAGAAATCACAAAATGCACATTTCATTGAGAGTGCAACCAAAAATACAAGTCCTACAATGGTAGATTTGGATCTGGATTTCCCTTGCCATAATATTATGGGAAATATAAAAATATAACTAAATTTTATTGTCACATTGGCTAATAAAAGATATTTAAAATGGCCGCCGCTGAATGTTCTAAGGCGCTATTTTCGTAAAATAATTTACCTCCAATCATTATAAATGAAGGCCAAGAGCAATTTCTTACACATTACTCGTAGGGGGATGTATTTTTAAGCACGCGGGGCCACACTATAAAGCCCTATCATAACCATTGTTGTGAGCATAAGTACCGGGTGTGAAAGCAGAATGATGTCGTCCGGTGGGAGCCATATCCAGGGCTCCGTAGACGATGACGGAATAAGCGTGAAACTAATGTTGCGTAAATAGTCAACTGAATCGATTCTTTATTGTTCACATTGTTCCCGGACTATGAGTACGCCGGTCAATGGTTACTTCTACACCTGTGCTACTAGTTGTCAAATTTGATATGCCAACCATCATGGCACACCTATCTGACATTAGGGTCCATTAATAGTTTTCTCATTCTTGTCCCGTTTTTCTTAGTCCGCTTGCTTTACTTGGTTTTTGTTTCTCATTTATTCGAACTTCCTGCTTCTCCCTGGCAATGAACAGAAGTGGACAAGTCCCTATTTGCCGAGACACATCCACACCTGTTGATCCGCATGGTGCCTCACCTCCATATGAGCACTTACCTCCACGTGAGCACTTAATCAACTTCATTAATTCATTAGGAGCTAAGGGTAATCATTGGGCACTGCGACTGGCACCAGCACTGGCCTTCTCGTTCCATCCATGCTGAGTTGGTACCATTTCAGATGGATCCTATTTCAGAGCATCCCTCCCAGATAGCTCCTGAAGATGGCACGGGGCACTTTTCTTGAAGGCTGTCATTTAGTGGGTGGCAGAGAACATGTTAGGGTGTAGAAGCCCGAACTTCACTACTTTAGATGTCCCAAACGTTCTGTCTTGCCCAGAGCATTCCAAATGATGGTGTTGACTGCCTCAGGACATCACCTTGAGAGCCTATCGAATAACCAACCCAGGCAGTTATCAACAGTCTGTTTCCCTTATACTTTTCAGGCTTCCAGCCTTGCCAATGCCGTATAATGGTGCTACGTGTCACAAACACTCAGACTGTGGGCAGCCAGTAAGTCTGGCATGATATCAAGGTGCTTTTGTACTGTTGCATTGAATATCAATAAAGAAGTGCCCCTGCACAGTGTGACCATCTTGACATGCCCTGAAATATTCCTGATAACAGAAGTGGACCACACAAAACTGCGGAGTTGAGTGGCTTACCAGTTCCGGGCCCTGCCCTCCGCTCCACAGAAAGTACCTTCACAGGGTCGTGACGGTGGTAACGAGTTCACTCGTCTACTTCTTAACGACTGGCTACTCTACTGTTTGCCCCTCCTCGCAGAGGCTCCAGGCCCTTTATTGAGGAGGTCCTAGACCTGATTAAGTCACTCGGTTTCAATCAACCCTCGACAAGTCACTCCTCTCACTCTCCCAGAGCCCCCAGTTTCTAGGAGCGAGACTGGATTTGCTTTGTTTTCTGGTGGCAAAGGTGAGGCCCTCGGCAGAAAGATAGCCTCGGTCGTGGCGTGTGCCCCGACATCTTGGAGAGCAGGTCGTTCCCAGCCAGGCTATGGCTTCGGTTTCTGGGACTTCTGGCCAGCCTCATTGGGAGTTTCCCCTATTGCAGATTACGCATGAGGGGTATCCAGATCAACATGCTCAGGTACTTCCGACCCGGGACCACCCATGTCCCTCCGGATTCCATTCCCCTGAACTGGTTCCCGACCTGAGTTGGTGGACACATCCACGCAATTTGGAGGTGGGGACCCCCTTCAGGAACTAACACCCTCGCGTGACGCTGACCTACAGATGCGTCGTTGTGAGGGTGTTAGGGTCCCCACAAAGTGTCGGGCCGTTGGTTCTCCCATGCACTCGCTATCATATCAATGTGCTCGAGCTGTGTGCAATCTTCCTGGCACTGGATCGCCCTGACCAGGGGAAAGGTGATCCTGGTCCGATGCTACAAACCTGAGGGTAGTGGCCACCTCAACAGGGGGAGGAGCAGGAAACTCATTTCTGCAAGGAGGTAGGTCATGCTCCTATAGTTGTGCAGGCAACGGGACATTGCCTTAAATAATGGCATCACAATGTACCAGGGGTTGAGAATGCCTAGCAAACGTCCTCTTTCCCAGAAGGGGGCACTCAATGCCAGGCTCCATCGAAGGAAAGTGGTCGTCAGTGAATGCACCGGTCCTGCGCCGGTCAATTTTGGTGCATGGAGGCTACAGCGTCCCACGTGTACCTATCGCCTCCACTGGGAATCCCCAGCTTCCGGCGTCCTACTCATGGAGTCAAGATCCCAAAGCCGTGGGTCAGTATCGATGGTGGATCCGTGCCTATGATCCCCTCCCCCTCCCAGTGCGATGATACCGAGAGTCCTTGAGAAGGTAGCGTCGGCCCGACAATTGCCTGGTTCTTTTGATGGCCCCATGTGGTCGGCTCAGCTGTGGTTCCCTCGGCTTCTAGAACCGCTAGTGGGGGACTAGTGGCGCTAGTAGCGATCCTCCAGCCGACGCGTCCCTCCCGGAGCGTACCATCCTCGCTCTAACTTGACTGTCCTGGCGCATTCCCGCCAACATACACTCAGGCGGGACTTTCTTCTGAACGGTGCCCGCGCTCTCGTGCTCCGGCAAGGAGGAAGTCAACTAGATTCCCGACTCTCCTGCGGGTCTATAGATCGCGAGATTGATCTGCTGTCTGCGTCGGTAGGGCAGATCGGGAATTTCCTAACGGAAATTTCCTTGAGGGTTTGGTCGTCCAAACGTCAAGTGCTACCGTAGCCGTCACCGCGATTGGGGCGCTCCCCGGGGCTTCAGAGACATCACAGTAAGTCCTCTAATATCCCAATCCTCATGATCTGGTGAGGGCGTGTTTTCTTCGGTTCTCCCCCGGGTCGTTCACGATCTTTCCGGAGTGGTATCTGCCGCTAGTGCTCCAGTTCTTAGAGGACTTCGAACCACTGACCACTGGAGAAGGGCCAGTCCTCCTGGACAGGAAGACGGCCTTTGGTGGCAGTCGCTTCCGTGCGATGGGGTTCCGAAATACATACCTTGTCCTAATGACAGAGGCTCACCTGCGGTGTTCGAAGGACGGCGTGTTCCATCCCCCCACACTACGAATCAGACTCTGTCTTTCACACCGGGCCCCAGTGTTTTTCTCCTCCTCGGCCTGGCCTTTGCTGCGGGACGGTCGAAGAAAGCCTGTTCCCTCAGGGCACTAAAATGATACCTCATGCATCTTGAAGGGCTCCGTAAGACATAACAGCTTTTCATCTAGACGCCCCCAACCCATATGGTCCAGTATCGAAGGACACAGCCGCTGGGTTAATTGCCTCAACAGCCGTAGCGACACCGAAAACATCCACAAGTCAGTCGGGTCGGTTCTCGGGTTAGGTAACAGCTACCAAAATGGCTTTTTGAGTTGCCCCGTCTGTACAAACTGCAAATATTTTAGTGTTTTTAGGCACAACGGCGCCATCTGGATTTTTCTAATTGCCTCAGGGTGACAATTTTACTCCATTTAATTATATAGTATACCTAGTAGAGATAATATAATCAGATGAGAAAAAGATAAACATGTATTTTGGGTTGATCTCCTGTGAAAAGTGCATTTTCGTGGTTTAAAATGGCGGCCATCTTGGATTTCTTTCTCAAATTAATCAAGCGTAAGCTTCCAAGATAACATTATAATTTTACATTTCCTACCTCAAACATAATGATTATTAAAAAAAACAATTACCAAGCATTTGGGTGGTCCTTGTCCATGGGAAACGGCAGCAATTTTGTGTTTTTAACAGTGAATATGGTGCCGCCATCTTTGATTTCTCAAAATGGCCCAAGTTGCATTTTACAACCCACTGGATTCCATTATATACCTTGCAAAGAGATATATCACTTGAAAAAAACTTTATCAGAGATTTTCATCTACATCCTCCTCCTCTGCTGGACCTATCTGTTTGTTCTCAACATGGGAGGGTCAAAAGGTCATTAAAGTGGAACTTCCGGTCTTAAATGGTGAAAATCTCTTCACAAATTTCATATTTGTCATTTACAAGGTACCATGTGTCACATCACTCCATGCATTATGAAGCAGGCTTGAGACCCTTCACCCAAATTGTGCTCAGCTGGGGTCAAGATCATTAAGGGGAACTTCCGGTCTTAATTAAAATGGGTCAATGCCAAGGGGGGTACACACAAATTTTGATCAGTGATCACAAGTGGTCATTTCATCCAGAGTGTCCCTTAACATGACATTTAAGCATATGCTTCACCTAGTCAGAAGTGATTTTAATCCCACGGCTAGGTTTTCGTGCTCTTCCGAGACACTTTGCCTCTAGTTTTATACTGCCATCCTTGCCGAGGTGGATCGTGGCAAGTCTAACTTGCTGTTCTTTTTTTTACTTGGGGAAAAGTAATTAAAAAGGGGACATTTTGAACTGTTTTAGGATAGAATTTATCTTGCTATGAATAAGGATTTGTAAGGTGAATGAAGATTGTGAAATTAGGTTAAAGACCTTGCAACATTTTGTTATTGATTGTTTATATCAAAGCTCTGCTTTTGGGCCTCTGAATTTTTTTAAAGGCGCAAATTTCTGTAACAAAGGCGTACTTTTGATTTAAAACAATAACTAAATATTTGCTTCACTTTAATCATAAAGAAATGGTTTGTAAACTTACCACAAGTAAAAATAAATACCATGTTGTTAGAGGAAGACACAATTTTGACATGAGAGCCTAGGTTACTACTTTATAATGTATAGACAAACTCACTCCCAAGGGTTCCCAAAAGTTGGCCAGATCCAACCCGCAAGGGATTGTTGTGTAACCTGTGGACCCTGAGCAGAAACATAGGTATTAAAGGTGCTTGTTCCGATCGTGTTTAGGACCCCCTGATTTACCCGGAAGTAGTATCGATTTTGATATCAAATGAAAGGCCGTATTTTTCTCATTGTCGTCCTGAAATTTCAGCCCTCAAATCCATTTCATTCTCAAGATATAAACGAAAAACCACCGTTTTAGTGGTTAACCATCAATATTAGCACAGTATTGAATAGGACTTTGCAATATGCATTATTGCGTCTACCGTCAAAACCGCAAGCTGGTTTCACACGGTACTTGATAGGGCGTACATGCAAATGTCAGGCTCTCATATCATGTAGAGAACACAATAGACATAAATCGGAACAAGCACCTTTAAAAAAAAGATTTAGATCCTTTTCTTACTCACTAAATTGACACTAAATGAATGGTAATTCTTCATTGTAAAGGGTTTGTTTTTTTGTCGCTACACTTGTGCTTCATGGACAGATCGAACCTTACTAACTCAAAAGTTCCTGGTCACTGACCATATGGCCCTTGAATGTTTCAATAAAATGTTCGACTGACCCTTGACTAAAAAATTGAGAGCCCCTACTCTAACTGTACTACTCAGTGAAATCTACCAAGGTACAAACGAACAGCAGACCAGTTGTGCCAAAAAGTTTTCCATGTCTGTAAGCTATAACCATATCATTTCAACTAATTCTTTGTTAATTTTTGCCCCAAATAACCTGTATTTTTTTTTAAATTCTGTCCTATTTACAGGAAAGGAAGAAAGCAGTAAAGGAAGAGAAGAGAGAGAGCCGGAAGAACAAAATCCCCAAACACGTCAAGAAACGAAAGGAGAAAGTAGCTAAGATTAACAGAGGCACTAGAAAATGAACTTTCATATCTTGTTAGGCTAATGTTAGCATTAGTACCAAATAGCTATTTTCAGGGACTTGGTTGTGATGCTATAAATTCACATGGTTACCCAGTGAACAAACTGTGCCTTGCCATGCTCCAAGATGTCACCCACTATTCAAAAACGGATGTTCGACCTGTGTTTGTGTCTTCTGCGAGAGGGCACATAGAGACTGCTTTGGTAGTCTGTGTCTGTCTGTGGTCAAAATGTTAGCCCTAAATATAATAGCCCACTGTTTCTACATACATGCACATGCACACATTTTCATGTCACCTGTGTGTAATGGTCCTTTGGTTGTGCCCCACAAATTGGTAGACGTTTCGGAAAGAATTTAGTATTCTGCCACAGGCTACGAATTCGGCAACATTAACGGAATAAACCGCATGTTAAAAGGTGCCGAATTTTAAGTGGTGGCAGAATACTAAATTCATCCCGACGTTTCATATAGAAGTCCCATTGATGCAAATGAGGTATTACAATTGATTCGGTCATGCCCTACATGACGTTGTGTAGTAGTGCTTGACGGAATGGCAATGAGGAGATTTCATCAATGGGACTTCTATATGAAACATCTACCCACAAGTTGCCCCTCTTAAGAGTGAGTCAAAAGGTCATCAAGATGTCATTGAGGTTGTGGCTTAAAAATAGTCAGAATTGTCAAAGTGCTTGGTGTATCTACATTATGTCTATCAATTTTCATGACACTTGGATACAATGGTTGACCTACATGTTAGTGATCTCATGTGACCTTTCCCTCATTCAAAAACCGTGGTGGCAGATGACACATGTATTCGGTGAACACTATTTTTTGTGGTCCTCCAGCTATAACTGGAGGACCACTTAGCAATCCGTTGTGCATGTATGTGTGTGTGTGGATGTGTGTGTGTGGATGTGTGTGTCACTAAAATATTGTTTTTTAAAAAATTGACCTCAATTGAAAAGTTCAATTGGAACCAAACTTGTGTCATAGATGCACCATGGGATCCCTCATATGTTGATGAGGTCAAAGGTCACGTGCCAAGGTCAAAGGTCATGTGCCAAGGTCAAAGGTCATGTGCCAAGGTCAAAGGTCATGTGCCAAGGTCAAAGGTCATGTGAAGTCAAGTTGAAAAATAGGCTAAAAATGTAAAATTGACCTCAATTGAAAAGTTGAAGTTCAATTGGAACCAAACTTGTGTCATAGGCGCACCATGGGATCCCTCATATGATGAGGTCAAAATTCATGTGTCAAGGCCATAGGTCATGGAGCGGCCCACAGCTTATATCCTTTGAATATAGCGAGCGCGAAAGTATATTTAGGTTTTCATAAAAGTCAATAAAACAAAAACTAAGTTTTTATAGGTTGAGCATCCCTAATTCAAATGATAGGACACTGTTGAGAATTATGAACACAGGGTTGACATTGTGATTCAGAAACTAGTACTTGCACTCAAGATGACTAATCATTCTGTCACCTGCCGTAAAGCAGGAAAACACATAGGAATCACTTTGTCCACTGTTGTTGTCTGTTGATGTCTGTTGATGTGAAAAAGGGTAAACATTTGCTTGTAATATCTGCATACTTCAATGCATTTAAACCAAACTTGAATCATAGATGGGATCCCTCATTTGTTGATAAGGTCAAAGGTCACATGCCAAGGTCAAAGGTCATGTGAAGTCAAGTTGAAAAATAGGCTAAAAATGTAAAATTGATCT
>JAMKCH010023809.1:0-20764 GCA_023653785.1 Ophioderma brevispina
CAGCTATTTTGAATATAATAACAGTCTTAGAAATTACACATTGACAGCACCAGGCAGCACATAAAGATTACTGGGTAGAATGGTAATAGGACCTGTGAGGTACAACTTGACAAATAAAATCAGCAGTACATTTAAGGCATGTTATTAAATTTATAGTGGCAGCCATTTGAACATGGCAGCCATATTGTTTATGTGATACACACAGACAAAAATGTAAAATGTTTAACCAAACCAAGACACCATTTTTATGTTTTAAAATATTGATTAAATCTTATCATTTACCATGACACATATAAAATCAATACTACCTTTAACATATGAAGGTTACAGTAGCTGCCATTTTTAATTTGGCAGCCATTTTGAATATGGCAGCCATTTTGATATCATGTACATTGGCATTTACAACAATAAAATGTAGGTTTTGGATATTTTGAGGGCCCAAATTTTTAGAAAATCAACGAAACCCATGTTTTGCACTGTAAACTACAAAATAAGCAGTTTTTTTCCTGTGAGTGGCAGCCATCTTGAATTTAGGCCCCAATGTGTGACCGCAATTTTGAATTAAACTACAATTTTGGTGAAATAACAGAAATATTGATTTAAAAAGTTAAACCAAGTGTTATCTGACCTATATAATAAGTTTACAACCAATTATTTGCAATAATTAATGTCTTTTTATAGGGTGGCGGCCATTTTGAAAATGGCGGCCATATTGGAAGGAAATTAATTTGGCCCTAGACCAGATTTGTTTAGCATATCAATAGCTACCTCTGTGCCAAATTTGGTACTTTTCACCCAAAATGCACAATTCTTTCACCATTCTGCATGACTATTCCTATGATACTTGGTGATAAGTGTATACAAAGTGCCAAGCTCTCATTATCAGAAAGAAAACACGGTACGCATAAATCGGAACAGACACCTTTAATGTGCATAGCCGGTTGTACTAAATTTTTCTTCTGTTTTTCCTTTGCATTTTCAGTTTGTTGTCCTGAAAATAAATATGGACCAGATTGTGATGGTAAGTTAAAATAGAAGTATTGCAGTTTTGGTAATTTTGTAATTACACTGACTCATAAACTTACTTATTACACCTCATGGATAGGCATGAACTAATCATGCCTATTCATTGGCCACCAAAATGTTAAAGCTATGTAGGATTATAGAAACATGCCAGAGATGATTGGATGGGCTCCCTTCAGTGACTATCAGAAAGAAGAAATAATAAAAAAAGTTTTGATTAGGCGACGAAAAAAGACAAACCCCGCTTTACGGGCGAGCGGACCTTTAGAGTAGGTAGGTCGGTCGGCGAATTTTTTTTTTTAATTTTTTTTCTTTTCTGGAGCTCAAAACTTGGCTAAATAGTCCCAAAATCTGGAAAATCAAAGCGAAAATATGAACATTTTTACAAATTTTCTAACAAATTTTGCCAAAATTGAGTAAATTTGGGCTAAAAAAGGCTGATTTACATGATGTTTGGAAAAAACTAAAAAAAAAAAAAATTCTGCAAAACTGAAAAATCAGGGTCATTCGGGCCCGAAAACAGGTTTTATTTCGTTCGATTATCCCTGTGTACTAAAACAAAAGAAGAGAAAGATACATGGGATTAGTAGTAGCATAAAATCCAAAGTTTAAATACGGTGGTTTTCCCAGCAAAATGCGGGGGTAGCCGGATACACCCGCAGCAATCGGCCTTACTCACTTCTTCCACTTCGCCTGATCTAATGCATCTTCCATGCTCAACCCAAATCTTACTCTCCTCCACTTCCTTCTTCCATGTCTTCGTTGGTCATTCACCTTGTCCTCAAACCGCTCACCTCGAACTCAAAAAGCCCTTCTTAAAACATTCCTGTCATCCTTCCTCAGCATGTGCCCATATCAGCGTACACTATTCGCCTTTGCCAACCGGTTGCACCGCTTCTTCCAAAACTAACATCTGCATCAAGTCTGCAGTCTTTATCCTATCCATCAACTAGAGAGGGGACTTGACTTTCAAGCTTACCTAGGTTAGTAAATGTTGATGACATGTTTGTATGTATGTTTTTGCACTTACAGAATGTCTAGGAGGCCTTGACTGAAAGACCATGCTAGAGACAATGGAAAATGTCGGTAGGTTTTGTAATTATAAGATACAATGTTGGGGGATAATATGACGGGAATAGAAACAGTAATAATAATAATAATAACAGTTTTTATGATGATGCTTAATCCCAGTATAGTAAACAGGCTCAAAGCGAGGTTGACAATTATTATTATGCCACCTTCAAGAAATCGTCACAATTATTGCGCTTCATTTAGGTGGCTGCTCAAAGACATGCCTTACAAGCCTATCAGCAGTTGGATTGTAATATTCCCCAGAGCAGTCCCTCGATTTCGCTTGGGTCGATCGATGAGGTAATTGAGATTAAGTATAGTGCCAGGGACACAAACACGTTGGACCACAGTGGGGCTCAAACTCACAAATTTTAAACGGTCTAAGATAATGAGTCTTGCACTTTTCCACTAGACCACACAGCTCTCAATAATAGCAGTGTGGTCTTTGTGATAGCATGGAGATGAACTGTTGTAACGTCAAAATGTACATTCTCAGGTATCAGAGATGGGCATTTCAGTTTGTGACTGCAAATTGGATTAATTCTTTCCTGTATGATGGGGATTTCAGAAATATACGGACGTTTTATTACTGTATTATGTGTTGGTGGCGGGGAGCAGGATTAAGAATAACTTTAGCATTAACATTTTTGAGGATATCTTAAATATTGAGAATATCTCCAAAACCACTGACCTAATACTATGCATGTTTAGGCTCATTTGAATGCATTTCTTATGCTAATTACAGATATGGTCATGGCAATTCACATTTTTGCAATTTTTTGAAAAAAAAAGAAATTGACTTTGTCGTCTCTACATAAGTACTGTGTTAAGGGACGCACCATTTGACTTCAAGGGGGGGTGGAAGTTTTTCTAAAAATAAAAAAACTTCACCCACCTTATGAGCAAAAAAAAAACTTTCCCCGCTTTCCATTAAAAAAAAAAACTTTACCCACCTCTTATAAAACACATCCTCAAGTATAAGCAAAAAAAAAAAAAATCCAGCCTATGACTTGAAGAAAAAAAAAACCTGCCTCCAAAAGCCAACGAAAAAACCCCCCTTGAAGTCTAATGGTGCGTCCCTAATGGAAAGGAAAGGTCTAACAGTTAAAGCGATATATACAGTTTATGCTATACAGAAGATATTTTTCTTCAAATTTTGCAAATGGATATGGATAACAGCATGTGACAATATAAAGCTTAGCTACAAAACACTTGACAAAGATTACATGAAATAAACAACTTGTGCAATTTTGTAAAACTTGAAAATTGCAACAAAATTCTGTACACAACTATAACAGCATATAGAGGTGATCCTTTACAGCCATTTTGCACTGGTCAACAAAATAATCTTGTGAACTATAGATCTGAGTAATTTTTATCATATCTTAATTTTTTTTAAATTCTTGATTTAAAGTAAATTATGTGTCAAAATGCACAAGGTGACATGTTGTTGTATTGTTCCAGGGCGGTGGCACACGAGGTGGTACAGGTAAATGCAAGTGTAATGGCGGCTACAAAGGCTGGTACTGTGAGGTCTGCAAAAATGGATTCTATGAAGTATTGAAAAATGACACACATACTATATGTAAAGGTAAGTTTGTTACAACTACTGCATAGCAGGAATTTTTTTCTTATTTTGTGCATTTTTCATGGTTTTATTTAGAACTGAAATATTTAGAAATCTGTGTAATTGTTTTTGCAACACAAGGTTTTATGCATAGTTCATTATAGGTGTTTGAAATTTCCACTTACTGGATTTTTGGGCCACTGTGCTGAGTATGTTGTGCTAGATGTAAATTTTTTTTTTGTAGTGAACCAGGTAGCATCAAATTTCTATACCATAAATGAGTTTGTCTTTGTCAAAATTTTAGGGCTTTAAATTATAACAATCTGTTCTATTAAAAAAAATTAGATCTGGTGGTCTGTCCTGCTATGCATTTCATTATGCTTTGACATATGGAACTGATATTTGGCATGAAGGTAGGGAGGTCAGTGTGGCATTTGTTATCAGGGTTTCAAGAGTGACCCAAAAGGTCAAAGGGCATTAGATACATTTTGCATTACGAGGCGGTCCGGAAAGTGTTGTAGTCTGTGTCACAGACGGCGAAGATATTATCTAAATTGGTACTGTACGAGAGATTACTTTATCAGTTCCGTCATAGAAAATGTGTGCAAATGACACTAAATCTCAAATATCTCCGGTAAAACTTAGGGGTTCTATGTAAAGTTAGGCATCAGAGGTCCGTTACTATGTGGTTTTTAATTTGTATTGTAATTGGGTCTGAACCTATCAGAACCAGCGAGAAAATTTAACGTTTTGTCGGGTACTTCGGTACTCGCAAACACGGAAAGTTGACACGCAATCTCTACGGGCGAATCCATTTATATAAAATCAACCACAAGCAATGTCGTATATTAAAATCCAGTCCTTGAGAATTTTCAAACACTTGTTTCAATTTTTTTCAATGTTAGAACAGGAATTACGACTTACCGGGACGCCGCTAAAGTTTGCGTAGATGCCCTATGACCACCAATTCTATTTTCATCCATTAATACATTACGAATGATCCAACGATGTGTATTTCCCAAGACCGATCTTCCAACCATGTGACCAAGCCTTTTTGTTCCACTAGCATGGAGAGGAGGCTTCTTACCAAGGAAAATATCGATAGAATTATTTAAGGGAAAAAAAGGCCACCACAAAAAATAATTATGTTAATCCTATCCATTGTACGCTGACACTAACATCCATGTTACATCAGACTGTCCCTTACATTTACTCACTGCTGATCTTCATGAAAGAAAGTAAATAAAAAATAAATGTGGCCTCTGCAAATGAGGTAACTAGCACACTCCATTGATTTTAAAAAGATTATAGCTTTGTAATTCCATTCACTGCCGATTTCACAGGTCACGATTTCAAAGCCTTTCATTTTCAAACTAATATGCAAATGATTCGATTCCCGGGTAAAGAAAATTGAGTGTCCCCCCATAAGAGGTGTCCTAGCTACATAGCAACATTGTTAACGGAATAAACCGTGACCTTGTAGACGAGACCATTTGAGTACAGTGTGAAAACAAATGATGCGTACAGCACTCAATGGAGAACACAATAGACTGATGGGTGGTAGGACAATCAGTCACACGTACACTGTAGTATATGACACCGGCTCTTTTTAAATTGAACATTTCAAAATAGATGCTTCTTAATCAAAAGTATTCAGAATTGTCGGTTGTAGAGGGTCTGCACAGGGCCGCTTATACTTACTTACAGGACAGTATACCTGTTCAGATTATAAATGACCTGAAGGTTGGACAAAAGTGTTATCTTTTGGACAACTGCAATATATACCCAAGACAGTAAATCTTTACTTTTGATCATCAACCCTGCCCATCCCAGCACAAAAGATCGCTCTCAGAAACTACTATAGTGCTTTTTTGTGCTCAAAAACCTTGAGACACCCCTAATGACACTTAAAAATGTCGGTGCGCCCATGCCTAGTAGCGGTCCCACGAGCATTTGTACGCCCATCCATGTCGTCACTGGCACCCATGATCCTTTGCTCTTTTTGTGGGTCTCAGTTCGGGGCACCATGTTGAATTTTTCTTGGGATATTTATACATAATTTTTTCCCCATTATCAGCGATTTATTGGAGACATATATATATATATATTTTCCTAGATAGTCCTAGGCGAAAATTTAATAATTATTAGTCTCATAATGAGCCTTTATTAATGTTTTTTTTTGTTTGTGGGGGGGTGTTTTTAGTTTTTTTGTTTTTTTTTTTTTTTTTTTTTTATGAATATTAATTAGTCATGTTTATTGTTAGCCAATGAGATTATCCTTCATTTGCATAAATTATATTCTATCTTTTGACGGAAGAAATCGCAAACAATGGAAAACCTAAGGCAAAAAAAAATTTCGCCCTAAGGTCAAATTCTTGAATACATAACAAATGAAATTTTGCCCTAGCTAAGAGAAGTGATATTCTATATATTCGCATCTGGAGGATTTTTTTTTATAACTACTGTTTATCGGAGTTTTGTGGATGACGTGCTGATGCTGTTTGTGAGATTTTTCAAGATTGGAATTCGGAATATCAGAATTCGAAAGATGTTGACATAAGTATTATGTATTATCACTTCACATGGGTTGCCCCACGAGCCTCAGGCCGTTTTTCGCATCGCTCGTACTGCGGGTATTAATTGGGCTTATTCCTTGGCCAGTTTTAGCTCCCCCGATGTTAGTCCACAATTTGACCGCCGGGCATGTTTGGGACATGTCCCTGTCTGGGGTCTGCTCCCTTGCATTAATTTTATTTTCTCTTTCGCCCTTGTTTATAGCCTCACGGTGCAACCAATGTCATCTGTGTTTCTCGGTGTTTTCCGCCTCGTGCCGATGAACTCTAATCTTCTCAAGATTGCGGGGGGGGGGGGTGTCTGCATCTGTCTTGGCCGTCTGTCTTGTTCCTTGGCCCTTTCCTATTCTACCTTATGGAACGCCAAGTTCAATCGTCACGGGTTTTATATTAAACTGGATCGTAACCTCACTACAATTCTCTTACGTTGATGTACAGAAAGATGTTTCTACCGTGCCACTCCGAAGATGTTTTTTGTGTAAAGGAATTCCTTCGAAGAACACGACAAGAACCCTCATGACTGTGTGTGAAGTGTTTGAAATGTTCAAGAGAAGGACCTTATTATATATACACTAAGAGCGGTCAGAATTGGAATTCCAGACTTATTTGGATGAATTAGATGTGTATATGGAGAAAAACAAGAAGACTTAAGGCCAAGGCTTCACAGTTCCATCTCTGTCCAGGGCAGCTCCCTCCGGGTCTTTGACCAGCGAAGGCTCTACCACACATTTCTACCAAGACCAATCAAGATCTACTTGGATTTATAGTTTCCAGGCGATACTACTACCGTGGTTGCAAAGGCTACCTAACCGTTTATAGGGCAAGTTCATCCAGCCACCCATCTTCTTATGAAGATAAAGGGCCTATGATTGATGTAAATCTTAGTGATTATTTGCGACTGGCTGATCTATCCACTCCTTCCATTCATATGAATTAGAAGATTTTCAGCGGTTGAGTAAGTGCCCGACGGTGGCCGTCTCTCTACAAGTTGAAAGAAATCCATCCATGGCCAATTCACGGTCCTCTAATCCAGCGGCGATCAGTGTATTCAACTTCGAGTAACTTGGCCTCCATCCCAATGATGATTCTCATACGTGAGCAGTCAGCTGACACATTCTCCGGGGAGGCTAGATAACGCCGCATCCCGTCATCATGGTGATGCACATGATTATTAGACGGAGTTGGCCCCCTTGGTAGGCAGTCATTGGAGGTCAATCGTCCTTGTTAAAGACCTTTTATGGTTGATAGAGAAATGGATAACGGTACCGGTGGTACTGTAAGACCGGCGTCTTTCCTGGTGGCTCATAGCGTGTGTGATGATGATATAGAAGTAATTAATGGTGTCAATGATAAGTCTCGAGTCCCTGTCTACAATTCTTGACGACGTGCTTCACGTCCCGTGGGTTATACTCGGTTCTATTACTGCAGGGACCGACGATGTTACTGTTTATATTAACCGACGGGTCATGATTACGTTATACAAGAGAAGAGACTTTGCTATGGCCGATAGTGGATATATTTCTTTCAACATGGGTCCAGCTTCTCCTCCACGGCTCCGAAGAAAGTTAGAGTTGTCGAAGCCGAGGTGTTTATTCCAGAAGAGAATTTTCTTACTCCGCCTCTTTTCTACCTTTTGCCGGCCGTCCCACCGGGGGGGGGGGGGGGGGGGGGGTGGTGCAGGAGTTCTACCGTTCTCCGTCGAGCCTACCTTCGGGCAGTCACCGTGGTTCTCCGGATGTAACCAACTTCTACTTTTCCTCCGTAGAACCAACCTTTCTTCATCTAGTCAACCTTCGGGCCGTTGTCTTACCATCTTAGCCGTTTTTCATTCTCTCCGTCTTCCTACCAGTCAAATCAAGCGTCTACCCGTCGTCGTGCTTTCAGGAAAATTTCTCTTCTCCCGTACACTCCTCTTGTACCAGAAAGGTTAAGATTCCGTGTTCTGTTTCTTCTAGACGCCGCTGACTTCCAGATGTCGTCAGTCCATTACGCAAATCTTCGAGTGATAGCCACCATAAATGGCGATCTAGGGTAAAGGAGTGGTTTTATTCCTACAGAACATAATAAGTCTTCGGAGAGATATTCCCGTCATAGTAGTCCGGCGTTCTCCGTACAGAGATAGCTCTATGGTAAGATTCTTTTCTCCACTCTGCCTAGAGGGTCTCATTCAAGTAGCAAGAGAAGACATCAAGATTCTCCCTATCCATAATTTGGAAAGTTTCAAGGGGCCCCCTTCGGATAGTCCTTCACGTCGGGGATCCAAGTTCTATGATCGAAGAATATTTCTGGATCCAAGACATAGTGATAACTTAATCATATCTCTCAGACTAAAGATCCAGATCTGATTATGTTGATAAGAAAGCATTTTCTTCTCCTCAACATTCTGAATTTAGACGAAAAACGTTCCCCCGCAAGATGACATAGCCGCTTACAGTGTTCCTTTAACAAGAGTCAAGTTGTAATGGATTTGATGGAATTTTTTCGAAATCAAAACGTAGAGATGATGATCTCTTTAAGGTCCTAGAGTTAGAAATTCTGTAGCTTGCGGTAAAGATTGTCTGCCTTCCAGGATTGTGAGGGCAGAACTAAATTGTTTTTGTATGACGATTCTTTTAGAAACAACCTTATTCACGTGTATCCGAGTGGTTCGTTCTTCTCATGACTCTGATATTCATCACAACAATGATCTACCTCGGGGACCGCTCCTCTTCCTATTGCAATTAAAGCTGAGATTCTGAGACTACTCAACCATTATTGGCTGATGCTACTCCACTGATTGCACATTCTAGTTGAAGCCTACCAGTTTAGAGCGCACCTGGTGAAGTTGGGTAAAGATTCTGAATTTGATCGAGGATACCAACTGTGAGAGATTTCCCAGATTTTGGAGCGCTTATTCTGATTTGGCTCTTCTTGACGCAGTACCTATTTCCTAATATTGTTGCTCCTGCCTTGTCGGCTGTTTTGGTTGGTTCATCAAGGTTTGAAATGTGATTCGACTAGGCTTCAAGATACAAAGTCTCCAGATTTTGGTTCAGCTGCTAAGCATTACATGAAACAGTTTGTGAAGCCTCTCATTCCTGTTCTGCTGATCGAACAACTATTGATGGGTTCAGAAGTCTATTTGGAAAGTGTTCTGAAGACTCCCCTTTTCAGATGGATTCCTGAGTCTCCTTACATGTGAGGAATGATTTCAAGTTCTTCCTAAGTTCTTTTGGTTCCCACACTTTGCAGGGATTAGATTGAAGTCCGGATGAAAACTTTACGTTAGTCCAACCGTGCCCATCACCTGGAGTTGAAGATGGTTTATGAGTTAGTTGGAAATAGCCCATAGAGTTAGATTCCTGGAATGAGGGCAAAGAGGTTGATCTTCGACATTTGGTAAAGATTGCCCGTGATGGTTTGAGAACATCGATTGTAGCCTGACTGTCCTCTAAGTATCTTAATGATGGTTGTTGGATCCTTTTGTGGATCTGTCTTAAGAAGCTATTGAGAATTTTCGTTTAGCATGAGAGATCTTTCAAGTTTTCTTCTGAGAGCTTTTTCCTATATGTGGAGGGGCCTATGTTCTCCAAGGGTGATTTTTGAGTTCATGGTAATTGTTTGGCACTACTACAAATGAATTCTACTGGGTCGGACGATTCATAAAAACGATGTTGCTACATTTTTTCAGTTGACTTGTAGTACCTTGACACGAGGTCAAAGGTCGAAGCGGTCCCCCTACATCGTCCAAAGGATATCGACCTTGGTACCAAAAATTGCAATTTCACAAGGAATCGTGTGTATGATATTTTATTTGTTGCTTGAGCTTTCGTTTTCTTGTTATATTCAATTAACCTAATTAGAGCCATATATGCATAAATTTGAGTGTTATTCAGACCATCCTGTCCAAACTAAGAGTTAGGCCTCATGTTTGTGCACAATGTAGAGTGAACCCTACACACCCCCATTATCTTGCTATTAATGCCCATGGCTATAACAAAGTTTGTTTTATGAAATGTGCAAGAGAAAATGCTTGAGGGTAGTTCATACCAAATCCATGGAAAGAATTGTTGTTATAACCGTGTAACAACCCACGATTCGCACTACAGATACAAAAGTTAGTAATAGTAGTTATCTTTTCAGTCTCAGACATATGTTATGTTTTAATTATTCTTTCCATCGAGATGGGTGGGGGGTCAATGGTCATTGATAAGGGGATATCATGCACGACAAAATGCAACCGTAAAAGGGGTATTTTTGGGCTTACGAATAGTCTATAAAGAGTGCTGGGTGATAGATCAATTATGTTCATCAAACTTTATTATCCCATTACTCCACATTATGACAACAAAACAGTTATAGGAGGAGTTGAGCAAAAGGTCTCTAGGGCCCAAAAACTCACCCCCCTTGGAATACATTACATCGAAAGAAAGGGCATAACTATCAAAAAACCCACAGAAAGTGTTACACTTGTAACACATTTCTATGTTAGACTAAAATCATAGTCAATACTCTGGTTCCTGTAGTTGTCTTGCGACTCTTTGCATGCATTGTAGTAGGTCTTTACCAAGAAACAGGAACCAGTTTTTGGACATCAGTCAGTAATTAGATATACACCACATGTGTCTTAGGTTAGGCCTGGATGTTATGTTTTGGCTAGATGACCCTGACACTCTGCAGTATTTTGTATAGCAATTCCTTAATTTTACACTAGGTATATATAGGTAGTGCAATACTGTTTTGTCACACATGGAGTACGTTACCTCTTAAATTTAGAAAGTTTTCCTTTGTATGGACAACTAAAATTGATTCTTTTTTCCTTTGGAATGCCACTTCATTATTTGTATGAAATCTTGTGTATGGTACATTTGTGTGTGTGTTGTGTGTTTTGGGGGGGGGGTGGTTGGGGGGGGGTTGCATGTTGCAATTGCTTGTGTGGGGAATTGGAAATTAATGGTTAATGGTAAAACTGTGTTAACATAAATTAAAAATGTTTCAAATGTTGGTATGACAGCAAAACATTAACTTGTCAGGTTGGGGGGGGGGGAGTTCTCACATTGGGGGGAATGGTGGTTATGTACTCACTTATAAGTCCCTCATTTTCAGGCTCTTTTCAGTTCCAGCATAGAGGTATTATAGCGAAGGGGGGTGCACCTAGCCAGCCTGATTATTCAATGTTCGTTATGAGCAATTACAAATTGGGAATGGGCGATATTGATCGCGGACAATTGATTTCCCGGGCTATACTAGCGAGGAATGTTCCCACAATGCAACACACCCCACCGCAAGTTATAAACAAACAGGTGGTACACAAGGACGAGATTTATTCCGGCAGGGCAGGGTGGATTTCAGCGAATTTTCCGATTTCTGATGATGCTTTTCAAGCTTTAGACTTTTAGTTAATACCATGTCCATAAGCTTTAAATTAAGCCTACATGTGTCATGAAATAATGTGATGCAAAGACGCCGAAAGCGAAAAATACGGCAGAAAATTTGCTTCCGGTTATTTTTCTTTGCCCTAAATATAAATACTGGCCCAGCGTGGCCGCGCTACAACTAGTTCTATTGCACTTCTGACTATTCGAAATGGTTTAAAGTGTTAAAAACCCACCGGTCTTGCCCGCAAAATATAATTATTGACGCTATGAAAAATTGTCCTATTTTGTCACCTGCGGTAAGATCTTGCGTTAAGATGTGTATTGTAGAATGTTAATGCAAAGTCACAAAACGATCGGGTTTGCGGCAGCGAAGCAAACAAGTGTCGAAATAAAAATGGCCGCCAAGAAATCGATGGGCTGCCTGGGAAGACCTGCAAAAATCGTCTCTTCTACAAGACTTCAGGCGTAGGTCACGCCGGGTCTTTCTACGATATGATTTGTGATAAGCTATGATCACTCGGGCAGTGCAATGACTGCATAAACACCCATGACATCAAGCACTCTTTCAAGAGCGTCTCAAGTGGACAGTGCATTCACTGGTGACAATGCGTAAGACGGCTTTAGACCAATTGAAACAGATTGATTCTGGGACGCACACTCTCATATTAAACTCTATGGGTCGGGCACCCCATTTAGGCACCATTTCCAGAGACCCCACTTTTCCTTTCCAAAGCCCCATTCTACCAAATTTTCTCTCCAAAACCCCCCAAAAAGTGCTGGGAATTGACGGGGATCGCAGCTATTTTCTTAAATTTTCTGAACCAAACCTAGTCGGAGACCCCATTTTTGGGCCTAAATCGTCCCCCCCCCGGGAAGGTTTATTATAATCGATTGCGTTGATACGTTGTCCCCCTGGAAGGTTGGACCTATCAATTCATGTCGGAGAGGGAAAATGAAAGAATTCACATGCAAATGCCACACCGGATTATTTTGGAGGACCCTCCGGTCATATAAACCACTCACCTGCAATAAATACAATTTCATTATGATGGAAATGCACAATAGTGTATTCAGGCCTGACATTCCTCACAATACATGATTAAACCAGAGGCCCTGCGCCTAATTGAATTTTCACCTCCGCAAAAAGGGTACGGGGTCACATATCAGATGAATCGAGTATACGAAAGCCAGAAAGCCAAAAATTGAAAAAAAAAAGACCAAAAGTTGCAGGAGATCTGTACTGACAAATTTGTAAGTTACTTTGGTTGACAGGCTCAGTGAATAATACTTGGTTGAACAGGTGGGAAGGGTTTTCCTTTATTAAATGGTTGATTGGTGGTGAGTTGTGGCTGACAGGAAGGGGAAGTTCTATGTTAAATGCAATTTGCTTATTAACATAGATCAGGGTTAATTCACTCTGTACTCATTATGACCATATATATCAGGTCAACAGAGGATGTAGTTTACTTCTACAATTTTTGGAATGAAAAATGGGGAAGGATGTCAAATGGAAGAAAATTCATTTTTCTTCAACGTTGGATAAAGTGAGAAAAACAAGCAGTTAAAGAGTACTGTAAATTAATTTCTGTACTAATCTCCTGGCCTGGGCCATACACAAGCCCCGTCCCTAATCATCAATGTCATCTATATTACTGTTTAATCCCTGATATACCACATACCTAAACAATAAATTGTGCAAAAATAGGTTTTTAAAACTATATTAGTTAGTCTTGTTAGCGTTTTGCTGCCCCTGGTTGATGCATACTGAAATCAGTGGTTGATCAAGACAAAGTCATTTCAGGTGTGATGGAGTTTGATGTTGATGGGTGGGGGTAGTCAGGTAATTGATGACTACAGGATCCAATGGGGGGGTGGATGGGTGGTGGAGGACAGTGGTTGATGGAATGGGAGTCGCAGGGGATTCAAGTTGTGCCTGTAGTAGGCCACATGCATTTAATTTGGAGCCATTTACTGTATTTGTTTTGTTTTTCTTTATTACTGAGGAGATTGATTTCAAGACCAAAAACAATGATAGAAGTTTCAATTTTATAAGAATACAAGTGATCCAAAATAAATATTTTGTTGTATAAAATAATATTGGACAATCAGTATGGATTTGGCCAACTGTCTTTTCTTGCCATTTAGCCAATTTGAGCATTTTCTGGGAAGCCCTTTTCAATTTTTTTAATTAAAAATAAAAAAAGCATTTGACATTTAGTGTTTTGGACTAACTGGGATAAACTTGATTTGTTGTTTGGCCTTAACAAGAACAAAAAATTTCAATGGATATAGGCCTATATCCAAAACAGCCTTTTCTGGGAAAAGACTACCAACCTGTCGTTCACCGCAAAAAAGGTGGTAGCGTTATTTTCTTGTCGATCTAGGGGGCAATGTCCAAAAAAAAACAAACGGGTCCGCTCCGTGATTTTTGAAAAGTGGAAAAAAATGCAGTTAAGGACGTTAGGATATGGGAATTGTCACTAATTGGTTTGTTTCACCCATTCACAACTCAACACCACACCTCTGGAGTAAGCCACAGCATCGTTGATGCTCGCGTTTCAGATTTGCACTATACATAGCGTAACGTGAAAAGGGTAGGTAGCAAACAATGAAATCTGGAAAAAAGGTGTACTTTTCACACTGAAACCGTGACTTGAACTTACATTAGGGTACTATTTGGAAATTTTGTGTTTGTAATCGGATGCGGCTCATTTGGTAAATGATCTTTCAGTGTAGCCTCAAAGAAACAAATTTCTACTTGCTTAGGGGTCAAATACTGCCAATACTTATTCACACTTACATAACTTGGTTTGGGATGCTTCTTAGACCGACAAGTACTTGTACTTGTTTTACGAGGTTTTTTTTTGTTGTTGAAACTCCCTTGTTTAGGGGGTGCGGGACTTGAAAATGGAACTTTTTGGTAAAAGTCAGACTAACCCCCTAAAAATGATCCTTTTTGAAACATCGTCACTAAAAAGTTGCGGACTTTTCTTGTCACATTTCTCTACACTTTGACCATTTTTATGGAAATAATCAACAAAAGTGGACTTTTGCCCCTTTTTGGATTGTGTGTGTTGTGGGGGGTGTGAAGACGACCTGCTGCTGATCTCAGGATATTCTCCATCTCCATACTGTGCCAATTGCCCACGTTTTAGGAACAAAAAATCAAAAGCTAGTGCATGGTTTAATAGTTCTGTAAACATGTAGATCATCACTTTGGGACTATTCGCATTGGAGTTTTAAGATTGGTTCCTCGTCTTGGTCTTTCGGCATCAAAAGACTTTCTGGTCCTTTAAAATTGTCATCTTCCAGCTTAATGCAAAGATTGCACATTCTTGACACAAAATGAACATTCAGCAATATAGATTACTTAGAGACCGTGCATCCCGTCATATCACGTATGAATGACCCATCTGTGACAGGAATTTTTCAGGATAAGTAATGAAATGTGCGGGGGGGGGGGGGGGGGGGGGGGGGGGGTGGGGGGGGGGGTATTTTTTTAGGGGGGGTGGGGGGGGGGGGGGGGGGGGGGGGGGGGGGGGGGGGGGGGGGGGGGGGGGTGGTGGGGGGGGGGAGGGGTGGGGGGGGGGGGGGGGGGGGGGGGGGGGGGGGGGGGGGTGGATGACCATTTAACACATGACAATTGTGGTATCGATCAAGGGACCTATACCTCGCATGGAGTTTGTCCTCAGTATGGCATGCAAAGTGTTATATTATCTTGACTGTTCATTGCATACATTCTATGCACTACGACCATGGAAATAAGAAAAACGGGTTTTGTGAAAGAACAAGTAAATTGAGATAAACGGTGTTGTTTGGAACACGTATAGATTATTGAGAACGTATTGGTGAACAAGATATACATCCTTAAAGCTAAGTGAACAGCAGTAACAACGTTTCCATGTTCTTGGCCCCCTTTCTTTATTAGAAAATCGCAATTTTGTCCTGGAACATTTTCACTATTGTGAACACAAAACCTTTACTTCATATGGGCATTAATAGCAGCTATGGGGGGATACTCTTAACTTGATTTTCTTTCGACTATAGATTTTCAGGGTCTATGGTTGAAAGGAAAGGAAAGCATCATACAAATGAAGAGATCAAATTTTGTCTTGCACATTTTTTACAACTGTGCTACACAATTTGGTTTACCTACAATGGGCATTAATTGCAGCTATGATGCATGGAGTGGTTGGATATAGTCCGGGGGGGGGGGGATTCTCAACAACACAAATGACCAAACGAGGATTTGCCAATTTTGTAAGCAATTGGTCGTTTTTCAAAATTTTCTCAAATTAGTCAAATTTTCTCATCGCAGATAATTTGTTTTTAAATTGTTGGAACTTATCAAATTCTCAATCTGAAGTCAAAATTTCCCAATTTGCTTAAAATGTCAAATTATGAGTGAAAAGGACAATTTGGTTATTTGGCCCACAACTACATCTCTGGTATAAAGCTATGGTCCCTTTTTTTGCAAAATGGTATAGCTATGGGGTCCTACTTCCAGAGTCTTGGAGGCACGTCCCTTCCCAAACCAAACCTGAGGGGTGCATAGTGTGACACTAACTTGATCTTGCTTAGACTAGATTATTCGGTCTCCGGTTTAAATAGAATTAAAACATCACACATGTAACTGAGACTGGTAATGGTATGCTTTTTGTCTCTGAAGTGCGATTGTGGTAATTTCCCGGTAATAACGACGATTCGTTTTTTTTCCGTGATTTGGTATAGACTAATCGTCATTTTTCTCTTGTACATTTTACAAAACACTTGGTTATACTTTACTTACCCAAAGGGTCCTTATACATTCAAGCAGAGTGTAAAACTTACAGATGACTGCATTGTGTAAACTTGATGTCTAACTCTTGTTTTGGACAGGACTGGGGTCTGCATAGATGCAAATTTAAGCATATTATTGCCTCTAATTTTGTTATTGCATATAACATAAACGAAAGGTCAAACTCAAATAAATATCATACAATGACATTTGTGAAATTTGCACAATTTTGGTACCAAGGTCCCGATATACTGTTTGGCGATGTATGACCATATGAACCTTTGACCGTTGTCAGGTCACTAAAGGCAACGGAAAAAATGGCAACATGGTTTTTTCTGATAGTCAGACCCAGTTGTATACGTTGATAGTGGTTGCAACAATTAACATGAACTTCTCCAAATTTTACATAGCCCCTCACTACTAGAAATTGCTTACCAATTAGTTTTGCTCTCAGAGACAGAATGATGTTTGACGCTTTGAACCTTACAGCTAAAGAGGTTCTTCTTGTAACCCTGAGGAAAATAATCTCTTTGGAGGTCAGTTGTCTGGATTAATTTTCAGAAGAGATCGTGTAGCCGTAGATTAAGCTGTCAAGAAGTTTACCACTAAGGAGTCGAAGGTTCCTCCAGACATAAACGTTATGAATTTACCTCTAAGGAATCGAAGTTTCCTGAGCCAATATAAACGTTATGATTATGGCTACCTCAGAAGGGCTGCCACTTCTACTATACCTCCTGCCACTGGAGGTAACAGAGTTCCTTCGGAAGTCGAGTTAGGACTACTAAGGCACAAATTCAACTATATAGGCTCCAGTCAGTATAGAAGTTATTCCTCCTACTCCTGGCGCGTGTAGGGGAGGAAGGTTCAACTGATTTCCTATGACGGCCAGTGGGGGGCGTCTAAAGCCTTCCTCCCGGCGCGGCGGTCGATAACCTTGAATCATTGGGTTCTGCGGACATTTTCCAAAGGTTACCTTTTAGAGTTCACTACGTCCGCCGATTAACCTCAATTTGTTCTACTCCTATGGCAAAAGAGACTTCAAAGGCTAGATTCTAGAACGAACTGAAGGAGTGTTTGGGAAAAAGGGAAAACTTTTTCCAATAATCGAGTTCTGCCATTCGGTCTTTCAACTGCTCCCCTTACCTTTCAAGATTATAAAGCAGCGATAGAACAATCTGAAAGGAGGGAGACCAATATTCGTCTATCTTCGACGACTGGGTTGCTTGGTAGCCCAAACAAGTCAAGCCTAATAATATGATAAAATTGTAAACGACGTGAAAGCTGGGTTTCATGAATAAACTAAAGTATTCAAACCTCTTCCGATTCTGAAGCCGGAGTTTCTAGGAGCCTCTTTGGATCTTAAGAATCCAAAGCTTTTCCAACTGAAGGGAGAATTGCAGAATTTTTTAAGAGTGCATCCTGCTCATTCTAAGAGAAGTTTCTCTCCAGCTCATCTAGGGCGTCCGCTGCTTAGGATATGGCAACTCGTAACCTTCATACCCTTCTGCAATTGTGATTGGGACTTTTTCCAGCTACACTTTTGGAGTTTACTACAGAGACTACTGTCAAGACCTTTATCGCCAAGTCATTTGAATACAAAGATTGTGAAGTATTTACTATGGTTTAGCAACTCCAGTTCCTTATGGTGGGAAAGAAATTCCACAAATTTCCACACTATAGTTGTATTACTACAGATACTTCGAAGACAGGTTGGGGAACATGCATGAGATCCCACTAATTTAATGAGTGTGGTCGTACAATAAAAAAACACCACATAAATGTGCTAGAGTTGCTTGCAGTATGTTACGCTTTAAGGCGATTCAAACAGACGATATCTGGGAAATCGGTGTAAATCAGATCAGATTATTCCACTGTAGTTGCCTACATAACCCACCAAGGAGGAACAAAGAGTATCCTCATGTGCACTGTTGACTATCCGCCTCCTCACTTGGTGCCAGAATCATTCTATTACCCTGAAGGCGGACTTTCCCCTGGCTGACTTTCCAGGGGAAAGTCAGCCAATACGATAGCTTACTCGGAATCAACTGTGGAGTGGCATCTCAACAGCCGTATTTGCCAGATGATTTTTCAGATTACACAGGCCATGGTCGATCTGTTTGCAAGCATGACAAATTACCAACTCCCAACATATTGAAAGTATAAAACATGTGGCTGGCGGATGAGAAAGTCTGGACGAGAGACTGCTTTACAATAAGTTAATTGGGTCAATCTGATTGTAATTGTACTAAAAAAGTTACAGCAATCAAAGTCATGCAGGATGCTGCTTATAGCCCCGTTTTGGCCACGTAAGGTTTAGGTTTTAAGGCTGGTCAGTATACTGGAGGATCATCCAAGACGGATTCCTGTAAGGCAAACCTGCTGGTAAACGGAAGATCGAAAGAGTGAAGCTTCAAAGGCTAAAATTTCTATACTTGACTGTGTGGCCTCTCTCAAGCTCGCTTTCAAATGCAAGGGTTTTCAGTAGAAGCTGCCTCCATGGCAGCAGGTGCTAGAAAGAAGTCAACCTCCATTATCTACTATAGTAGACTTCGACACTTCAACGTCTGGTGAAAGAATTTCTAAGTTGATCCGTATACAGCTTCTGTTGGTGACGTGGCTAACTTCCTGACTTCGCTTCTTCAAGGAAACCTACAACCATCAACTATTAGAAACTACTTGTCAGCCCTTTTCTACTATCCATGATAATCCGGATGTGATTAGAGAAGATAAGTAGTCCAGGAGCCATCAATCCGTATCTCGCTTAAAAAAGGTTTGACCTTACAGCCTCTGCTCTAAAATTTTTGACCCCATACATGCATAGTGTATATGTTGGGGGGTATGAAAAGTGATGTCGGATTAAATAAGCCTCTTGCGAAAAAATAAAAATCCAAGATGGCGTCCAAAATGACCGTTTTTTTACCTAAAAACATGTTTTTATGTATAACTTTGGATTACAACCTCCAAAAATAGTGCCGTTTACGTCATTTAAAAAGCATCAAATTTTCTACAAGATGGTACCATTTATTGTATAGTTTTAAGGAATGATTAGGGGTAGAAAATTAGGTTAAAACATGTTTTTTAGCATTTTTTTTTTATTAAAAAGGACTTCCCTTTTTTTTATTTATATTTTCTTAAATATGGTTAAAACAATATACCAATTGCATTTGATATTTGCCACAAATTTGACCTGATATCATACGCAGATGGCATAAAAATATCAGGAGCATTCGATATACCAAAAGCAAGTTATTACGTAACAAAGTTCATAAAGCAGATTTAAGCTTTTTAAGTGCACTCTATAAAACCTATACAGAGTAACTCCTTGAACAAAGCTAGAGATTTGAAAATGATATTTACATCACATTGTGCAGTGGTGAATGAATGAATGAATGAATGAATGAATGAATCAATCAATCAATCAATCCCCAAAACAACCCAAGCGCGCAGAAAACACCTTATGAAAATCCAAAATGCCCAGGCAAACCAGACATGTTGTATTTTGTTCCCTGCATGCTTGGATAGTTGGGGGTGGGGTGGGGGTGTGGGGGGTTCCATCCAACATGATCCATCCCATGAAATGCACCTATAAACTGTTTAAGAAATATATAGCTGTGCAGTACAAGTGGTCACTAAAAAAGACCAATTCTCAGCCTTTTTGGGGGGCACACACACCTAGAAAGCCCCATCTCCAACTTGTGCACGGTTCTGATCACCTGGCATATAAAATATTTCACAGCACTTTGATGCTTCCATGCATACAAAAATGCATAGATCACTTTTCTATTAATAAAAAAATGGCCGAAAATTATCCCTTCATATAGTACGACATCCCTCGGCTCAATGCGCCGAGCCGTACAATTATTGCATCAAATGCGTAAAAGCTAACCTGACCCTATTTAAAGACTACCATTTATGATAAACGACTGGTAGTTTTTTAAGCAATTGTTTCTTCCAGTTTGATATACATATCAATATTATGGAGAAAAGTATTAAATCTAGGAGTGTATTTTTCAATTTACACTATATGAATTGCTTGGCTAGCAATATGTCATATTGCAAGTGGAGGATTACTAAAAACAATAAAAATATATTTTTATATTTTAAATATATTGTAACTAATGTCACATTGAGTTTTTTCTCTTATTCTTAGGATTGGACGATCCTACAATGAAAAAATAGGTGCTCAAGAGTCTCGATACCATCACCACAAAGTCTATAGCGCCAATTTTAAACAACAAATAAATTTGTAGCAATAATTCTGTGGAGAAATTTGAAATGAAAGTTCATAGTTTGTGAGTCTGTGGCGGATCTACAGGGTGTAAGTAAAAGGAGTTTGGAGGAGTGGCGGTAATATCAAGAAACTTGTTTTTAAGCAATTATATTTTATCAAAAAATT
>JAMKCH010023810.1:0-19880 GCA_023653785.1 Ophioderma brevispina
GTTCGCTGGTGGTGTGTGGTAGGATAAATTAGGGCTACCATTTTTAAAGTTTTTTATATTTTGTATACATTCTTAAATATTCAGAAATCCCGGTTTTTAAAGTTTTTAAAAATGTGAAATACAGAAGCTGTCAAAAAGTATCTTAATAACTTACTTAACGGAGTCAAGGCACGCTTTCAGTAGTCATATTGCCTTCTTTAAGTCCTTCAAAGAGTTTATGTTTCGCTGTTTTTACAAACAACTTGTCTTTTCCGACGTCAAAATCGAAGTCATGATAAAGAGCCTCAACAAATCAACCGCGACTCAGTTTCTCTGTATGCAATCTAAATAAATAGATAATTAATGAATCCATAAATAAATAAATAAAAACATATTACGAGCGTTTATTGAATTCTGAAAAGATTAGTGAGCGGTGTACTTCTTTTTCTGCTATTTTCCCCATTAGTCCGACTAGATCCATCATTTTCCCATCCACTATCTCATACATAGGGCCGCTAATTGAGAATACCCCCTCATTTCTTTTTTCCTTGATAATAGTTTTCAATAGTAACTTCGTTCACTCTGGTCGATTTGTTCACGTATTTTTTTCTGTGTAACGAGAAGCGGAAATAAATAGCCATGGCTGATTTTTTTTTTTCAGGTACGATTGCTGCATATGATACACGGTAGATATAGTGCCTTTCAATACTATTGGGTATGTCAAGTCCCCTAAAGGGTGCGCATTTTCTTGAGAAGGAAGAAAAGGTGATACTACAACTTCTTCCCCCAAATATCATGACTAGTGACTGTACATCATAGTATATTGACTCCAGCAAATAATAGCGCTGTTTATATCAGTAAATCCGTGGATATGCAAGGACAACTCCGCCCCCCCCACCACAAACCCCCACCCCCCCCCCCCCCCCCACCCCCCCCCCCCGCAAAGTCCCGAACTGGCACATCCCCCCCCCCCAACTTAACCCCCCCCCACCCCCCCCCCCCCCCCGCACTTCGGATCCAATCAACCTTTTTGGGAAATTGATTTTTTTTTACTAATATGCTAATTAGGCATATTAATGATATATTATACACTTTATGATAATAATATCATGAGCTCTTTCCATATTGAAGCAAACAATAACATTCCCATTTGTAGGTATAATGATTTTTTATCACTGCCCGATTTAGATTGCTTTTTTTTTCATCACTAAAGTACACGTAGTAACCCAGCGGCTGCAGAACAATTCTTAATTGGAGGGGCCACATTCTTGTCACAGTTATGATAAACTGATGTGTACATCAACAATTTTGAGAAGTGTGGTGAGGGGAGAAACAGATCTCTCCCCTTTCAGAGGCGGACAACCATCCTCTGCAACACCTGTCTCGTTTTATACAATGAGTTAATCTGCGAGCTCTACTGCCTTCCGTTCAATTAACTGTGCCATATTTAATCCAATTTTTTCTCAAAGGAAACGAAGATGAATAACATCATGAGAGAAAGGTTTGGTTTTGGTAGACTAGACCTAACATCTTTGTACCGATCAAAAACCCCATAACTTACTGCGTAACCCCAGTTCTTTTCAATTTACCACGAGTTTTTTTTTTAAGAAGAAGCCGGAAGGTGATTGGAATTAACCGACTTATATGACATACAGGTGCCGATCATGGCTGAGATAGACAACAAATTTTAGATAAAACGAAATAATTTTAAGATTATTTCACATGTATTTGAACAGAAACGGGATCACAATAAGTTACGGATCAGTCTTGGTTCTGCACAAAAGATGTTAGGTTTGCCAAACACTTGCCAAACCACATTTCTATCATGACTTTTGTTCATCAACTTTGAGCATGTTTTCTTTTATCATTTAACCCTCGTCTACCTGAGCCATTTTTGTAACAAAACTCCCGAAGGGGGCGGGGGTGGTTACCACCCCCCTGTGATTTTCGTTACTGAATCTCCCCGTTCCCTGTAAATTTGGTACCTAAGGATAGCTTAGCGTTTCTTCTTTCCATTGGGACCAAAATAAGTACTAACATTCCCCTTATGACGGTCACCATGACGTCAATATGTAGAGGAAATTACTAAAATAGCTGAATATGGGTGGAAAATTGATATTTCGCAATTTTAGCGACTCAACACCTTATTATAGCTCTAAAATGATGTCATTATATAAAACTAGTCTTTCCCATCAAGAGAGTCAAAACCGCATTAAAAAAAAAAAAAAAAGAAGAAGATAATCTGATTTTCCTACCTTTTTGCTAAAAATTGAATTTTCACTGTGTGTGTCTTGAAATGGCAGTTTTGCTGACATGCGAACTATGACGTCCAATGGTGACGCCATGCTAGGCATGTTGGTACTCCATTTTCGTCGTATCAATGGAAAGAGGAGACCATAACTATCTATTGGTACCAAAATCAAGTGTCCGTGATGTGTCCTTGTTGTTTTAGGCATGTTGGTACTTCTCTCCGGAGGGGGGGTTTTACCACCCCCCCCTATCGTATCACGTTGGGATCACCCGTATCTTACCTATCACCCCGTGGATGTTGTTTTTGGATTAAGAGCGGAACATGTCAATGACAATTACCAATTTTTAAATAATTTGGCAACCAAAAAGGGTTTTTGAGCCAATGCCGGGTAAAAAACCTTAATGATGGGGGTGGTAACCACCGCCCGCCCCCTTCGGTAGACTAGGGTTAAAACTCTCACCGAGGAATGCAAACAATATCACAGCACAGTAGCTAAAATTCACCAAATAACAACGGTGACAAAGTATGTGACCAAATGGTGATATGTGATACGAATCACAACAACTCGCAGCATGTTCAGTTCGACGCGCCCCACCCAAGAGTTCAGAACCCTGCCCAAATATACTGTCGAATCAACTTAGTTTATTGAAACTCCATCACTTTCGTCGTATATAACTCGTCGGCATTTCAGACATTGAAAAAAAAAATTCAAGTTTAATCTTCAGTGCCATGAAAGAAAGTAGTTCACCAAAGTTTGTTGATCCTACGGCAGCCGGGTTAGTGTGTATACCCACTGACATACCGGTGGGCTTTTACTAAATTCAATAGTTTTCATTTGCTGGAGTCAATGTAACGTGGTGTACATTGTCCCCGATATTCATGAAAAGAAATTTAATGACTTTTTATTAATTTTCAATGCACAACGTACGTAGTGTGTCTGTGCGCGCGTGTGGGCATGTGTCGCTGTATGCGTGTGTTGTGTTTGGGGTGTGTTTGTGTAATGTGTGTGTGTGTGTGTAATGTGTTTTTGTGGCATTGTGTGTGGATGGGCGGGTTTGGGTGTGTGTGTGTGGACTAAGCTAAGAATAAAACCTTTTATGAAGTACATTTTGCTATATTCAAGTCACATAACTGAATGCCCCTTTTGTATTCGCTGATTGCAATGAGGCTTTGAAAATTTGCATTCGTATAAAAATCGTTACAACCCCGTTATTCTGAAGGGTCTTTATTCCGAAGGACCGTTTATTTTCGAATTAACACTAGAGTGCGTTATTCCGGACGGTTTTTTACCCCGAAGCGAAGGACCCTTATTCCGAAGCAGACCGTAATCCCGAATGACCGTGTATTCCGAATTGGACATGAGAACATTATTCCGAAGGACAGTTATTTCGAATTTTGCAATGGTCTAAGACCTAACTCACCACCCCCTAACCCTGGCCTAACCTCTAAACTCCCTACCCCTGATATCGGGCGTAATGTAAAATTTTGGATAAACGGTCCTTCGGAAACGCCCTATTCTAATTCTCGGAACAACGGTTCTTTCGAAAAACCGTCCTCGGAATAACAGTCCGTCGGATTAAAGATCTTACATCTTAATTCGAAATACCGCCCCATGGCTAATTCGGAATAACGGTCCTTGGGAATAAAAACCCTTCGGATAACGGACTGTCCCCAACAATCACCCATATCTCCTTTCTTCGGCATGTCGCGCGCGCCAAAGCGCCATTACAGCCCAATTATGAGAATGGTAAAAGAGATGACACACGCACCTCGTGTTTCATGGCCGAAGATTTCAGTCACATTGAGTGTACAAAAAAGATAATCACCTTGATGGATCGTCCGGTGTGACTTCGGTCTCGGCGGTAGATTGTGGAAACAACAGCTTCAATAGTTTGGGACACTGATAGGTCCTACAAAAAATAAAGATATCTTACCTAGGCCTATCTTCGATTACTCACCATTGTTACATAAACCAGTGGAGCTTAGGAGTGTTAAGACCAGAATAAAAAAACAAAATAAACACAAAAGCACCTCGGAAAAGTGTACCAAATTTAATACAAATCCGCGCCCTTGCGATATAACACAAATATAACGATGTGCATATCGAGCATTTTAACCCTCCTCTACCGAGTCCATTTTTGTAACACAAACACCGGAGGAGGGCGGGGGTCTCTTTTTTTTTTTTGGATTTTACTTAAGGCATGTTGTCGGTAAAAAATAGAAGAATTCTTTCTATGGTTATCCATAAGTAATATTTCACCATCAATTTTGAGTTGGTATTTTACAACTACTTAATCATGTTTTTAAATCCCCAAAATACACTTGTATCGAGAAAAAAATATGAGACAAGTCTAAGAATTCGTCAGCGGCATGTTTTCTGGTAAAAGCACAACTCTTAGAGCATGCCTCCATTTCACTGACCATTTACGACTTAAATTCAATAAACAGAAGAATTGCAAAGTTCCGCTTTGTTATGAGCCTGTAAAGATGCATAAATAGGCCTTGTCTTCCATAAGCTACAAATAGGCTACATGAGACAGTCTTTTATGAAAAAAGTACCCAAAATCCCTATAAGCTCTCGCCGATGTATTGCAATTTGAGTGCTAGGCTTGGATATGTTTACAGTCCGCTCACCGTTGACCTCTACAATGGATAGAGGGCTGCCGCAGGGAAACAAATTGCATAACAATGGGCGGGAAACATGAATACACCTGCTGGTGCCAAATATTCCACACAAGTTCTATTGTTTTATACAAAAAATCCGTTAACTTTGACAAGGTGTATGAATTGTTTCCCCCGCCATATTGCCAAGGCGAAAAGCAACTTCATGCTGTTTCACTCGGCGACCAGACCCGCATCAATCGTGTAGAGGGTCAAGTGCCTCACCAACAAGACGACCGGAAGGCAACCGCAATGACCTCATCCTAATAATAAAGCGGTGACCCAGGCAAGTCACTTGAATTGACCGCGCTCTTTATATCCTGAGCAGGGTAAATCAGTTGTGGTTGGGATATGTATGTAATAGGAGGTTTTCGGTTGTTGTTTTGGCAAATTCATTCAGTGTTCATGCCCAGAAAACAAATATTTGCGAAAATGATGGTCCCCCAAACCCCAATGCCACTTCATATGTGTGCTTAATATATAAGCGGCACAGCCTTGCAAAGCTGGTATTGTGGTTCTTGGGTTGAAAGGTTCAATAGGAAGGAAATTTCAAATGGACCCATTGAAAATGATATTTTTTTAAACCATCAAAACTAAACTTTGAGCATGTTGCTTAATAATGCGGAAATTTCAACCATTCTTCTCATGCAAACTATATCCACTAGCTTTCCCAGTAGTCTCAATGAGTATTTGTGGTATTCTGACATGCATATGAGTAGGCGTATTGATACATATTTCTCGCGGTGATGGACCTATGAGACCAAGTACACCACTCCCTTACACCGTGGGTGCTTTGGTTTTGGAGGAGAGGAGCGTAAAATTCACATTTGCTTGACAATAAATCAATTTTGCATCTGCAAGGAGGTTTTGGTAGGATACAAACACAAGAAATTCAGGGGTGGTTAACCACTCCCCCCAGTATACGAGGGTTTAATTTGTATTAACTGCCTTGCTCTTTTGGCATTTCGAACGAACCTGTAATAGTAGATACGATTAATACATGATATGTTTGTAACCTAAAATCAACCAAAAATATAATCACCTGCTATGCTTTGGGATAGCTATTGTGCAGATCCAGGAAAATAACCGGCCGAGTCTCCCTGTGCTGTAACAGGAACAAAAAAAATGGATAATTTAAGAACAAAAAATATGGAAAATGAAATTTACAGTTAAACCAAAGATAATTTAAAGAATATGTTTAAATTTATCTAGTCAACCTAGTTTGTGACAGACATCCATGCGGGTGGTGCTGCATTTGCAAACCCCTTTTAATTTGGCTAACATAGCACACGTTTCCAATCATTTTATCAATGATATCGTCTTGTACAGTTTTGGGTAACTTGGGATTTGCTTTCTTTTATTAAACTTCAAAAGTAAGAACTTTATCCAGTTTGAGGCGCCAATGACGTTTTAAATTCAACGCGGTAAATCAAAAATGCTTTCTCCTAACGAGCATTCCTTTTTAAACATGATCACCCCCGCTCGACCGCAAAAAAGTGTATATCGTCGTGTAATGGCTACGTGCCTATACTTTTCAATCGCAGCAATAAAAAAAGAATAAATTGTAAAATCTGTTCACAAGCGGACATAAGGTATAGTAGTGACCTATGGGACCCGGTACTGCAACAATTTGTTCATAAACACGAACCACAAAATCACTGAATTTTTTTTTAATATTAACGCTTTTTTTCAAAGATATGTAATGAACCATAAATAAAAGAGAATTAGTGACTGTTTATCATCGGAATGCACCTTTTAACATGGGCAAATCTTACCCGTATTCAGTTATATACATAATGAAATAAATACTTTTAGCAAGTGTCTGTTTATTTTTATTCAATTTTATTTATTGTTTTTTTAAATGGGGTGGCGTGTTCAGATCGCTTTGGGACCCCCCGATTTACCCGGATAGTATCGATTTTGATATCAGATTAACGGCCGTATTTTTCTCATCTCGTCCATTTTCATCCCAAGATAACAAAAAACCGCCGTTTTAGTGGTAACCACTAATATTAGCAGAGTATTTAATAGGGGTTTGCAACATACCTGATTGCGTCTACCATCAAACCGCAAGTTTGTTTCCCATGGTACTTCACTGTAAACCCAACTGAGTCTGGTGACTCTTAAAATGGAGATCCCTTCCACCAATGTGACTCTATAGTCAACAATACTCCATTTACGGAGTTCCATCACTCCTTTGTGGAGTCCTGAATGAAACGCCTCCATGGGGAGTCCATTCATTCAGGACTCCCGAAAGACAGTCCAATACTCCATACATGGAGTTACTTGACATAGAGTCACCTGGTGTCAGGACTCCATTGAGGAGTCCCTATTCCCGGAGGTGGAGTCACCTATACTCTGGAGATGGAGTTCACCCTGACCCAGGTTCTGACGTGTGACTGCTACTACACATCATCCGCTACATATTAATGTACTAGTAGTGCTATATGCTACTGCTAGCCAGGCTAGGCTACCTATACTGCGTAGTTAGCCTAGCAGTAGCTAGGCTAACTACGGCAGACCTGGACATACATGGATAAATGGTAATCGAGAGTCTCAGTCAACCACTGCCACAGTGCCATAAGAAATCTTAATTCTTTTTCACCTCCTTAACGCGAACATTCATTTCGAAGTTCGAAAATGGCCGCTCCTTTATCAACGTACCTTGGATTCTGGGTAAAGCAATCCGTAACTATGTTTCTGCCGACTCCAATTTGGAGTCAAGTAATAGTGGAAGTGACTCTTCCTGGCACGTATAACTCCTATGAGAGTCATGACCAAATACGCTTAATATTTTTCTAAGAGAGAACCGCCCTCTTTCCACTGCCAGGATGTGCTCTTTTTAGAGTCAACCTGACTGCAGTGAAGATTCATGCTTCATTTCCGCCAATTTGAGGGTCAATGACCCAGTTTGGCATTCATTGTTGAGGGTGTGGTATGTTAAGTGTCAGGCTCTCATATCACGTGGAGAACACATACACATAAATCGGAAAAAGGCACCTCTAATTTTAATTATTCTTTTATTTTAACTTGGGTATATCATTCATTATTCATACTGTGTTTTCCATCAGCAAGGGTCCAATAAAGGCTTGGAACAGCCACGACTTTTATCCCTGCTCTTGTCAAAACTGGCTGCGTGATCACGCAGTTTCTGAGACCGACGACTTTGGATCTATAACTCCCTCTTGGTATAACGTTTGAGAACGTACATGAAGTTACAAATGAGGTATTACAATTGATTCCGTCATGCGCTGTACGATGTTGTGCAGTACCTTGCTGGAATAAATTGCGGTACTCATTACATACTTGGGACTTCTATATGAAATGTCTTCCGTCCTCTCCCTAACAGACTCCCGAATCCACGCAATGGCTTCATCTTAACTGCTCTTCCTCAACTTAAATCTTCTTTGGCCAAGGCAAGTACAGGCCCGGGCATGAGGATGATCATCAGGCTCAAATACTAATGCCCCCGTGGGGTTCTATTATAGATTATCCACGGTAGCGTCTCCAGTGTATCCCACCTTCTGACCTTGTGTCAGTATAATGTGTATGTGGCTATGGGTGAGTTGTTTTCTTGACTCTGTTGCATATGTTTTTTTTGCCTGATCGAGAACTAAATTTTGTCGTATTGTCTGTTTTCATCCCTTGTTAGCTATTTATCTTATGTAATTTTTGAGCGCCTCTAATCACAATAATACTATAATAATATATCAATAATAATATCAATAAAAATAATTATCATTATAATATGATATTATTATTGTAATTATATTATTATTTGACTAATTGGCATTAAGGCAAAGTTCTCTTTTGCTATGCAATGACGTTGGCGTTTAAGTGCGAAATTCTGTGTCCCCTTAAGTTCCGTTGTTTGCATTAATTCCGTCAAATGATATATTAATTTATGTAAATCAAGTGAAATAACAAAGATAGAATATTAATTTAAATATAAAAAGAGCTCATTATACCCTAATGAAATTCAAATTTACCCTCAAGTATCATTTTAGTATTATTATTATTATCATTATTATTATTAGTATTATTATTACGCATGACACATGCGAGCCTCTTTCTTCATTGTCGTTCTCTGTCTGTCGGTCTTTCTCTATTTTCTCCTTTTAATCATTCTTCTTTTCTCTTTTGTTTTAATCAAAAGTGTCACTTACCTTGACTGACCGGGTCTGCTTACCTTTTTAGTTTGTAATTCGGGGAACCCCACAAGATTTACAGAGACCAAGCTTTACATCATGCTTCCCACAACTGCACAAAAAGCAGATTCTTGTTCCTTGTTGATGGCGTGATCACTATTGGTGTCACCAATACTCCCCCTTGGCATATCGTATGCAATCGCTTCATTATCTAGTTTCATCGTTGATCACCCTTTCTTCCATGTTCTTCACTTCGTAGTCCAGTGTCTTCTTGTGTGTAACTATAAGTAAATAAATTTTAAAATGGCAAATTAATAATTATTTTGTTATAAACTATTGAAGTTGGATAAACTATCCCAAACTAACCTGTCCCTTATCGTGACTTTGTTGAAGTCGCAAATTTATTGTTCATCATAAAGTTTTCCAAAAGTTATATTTTTTTCCTAGGAAACTTGTAGTTTATCGACAGAAATAAAACGCGGAAAACATGTTCACCGTTTCTTTTTTTCTCCGTCTCTATCTTCCTCCTTCCCTCGTTCCTTATATTTGTTCTCTCCCTTCTGTCTAATGAGGTGCTCTTTTTTACGTTTTACCAAAGTAATTTACCTTCAGAAAGTGGGCCTTTGTACCTTCGCAGCTAAAGTTGAGATAGTGTTTGTCCAGTGGAGGCCTTGCTGATCCGCCCAGTCCTATAAGAAATCTAACCCCATTATTTATTGGCACAATATAAACATAACTCGGGTCACGTTTTTCTTACGATATTTCCTGTGAACATACTACACACATCATTTGGCCGAAAGTACTGCGACATCAATATTAATCAAGCATTTCGATCTTTACTTGATGACAATTGATATTTCTGCGTTCCTCCACCGTCGTAACCTTGGAGTTGTTTTCGATATTAAACGTGAAAATGACAGATCGGGTTTCAACCATTTGCAGAACATTACATTTTCATACACATAACCTGTGGAGGATAAGACGATTTATCGGCCAAGACACTTTTGTGCCCATTCCGTTCAGTCCCTAGTAATCAGTCGTTTAGACTACTGCAATACTCCTGGTTAGGATTCGATAAAAAAAAATCATTAGTATGCTCCAGCAACTACAGAACGAGACCGAAGCTCGTTTTATGCGCTAGCTGTGTACACCAAGACCAGCAACCTCCACTTATCCAGATTCATATCTCCACGACCCCGGATGCAAGAGAGCATAATGTTCAAAGTATTCTTCACATCTGCATTAGCTTGAACAAACAAAATCCTTCCTGTTTAAACGAAGCTTAGTTCGTTAATCCCCGGAATATGTTGGACGGCTACCTAAGCAAGATTATTCGTTACTCCCCTGGATATGATGGACTGCGACCTAATCAAGGCAGCACGAGGGTTTTTGGGCACTTCTAAGCCTGTACCATTCGGATAGGGGACAGAGGTTTCTTCAAAGTTAAGTTTGACATATCCGCATTTGTATGTTCTGTCATTTTTGAGTCTTATGTTTTTACAGGTCTGGAAAACAAAGTCGAAGACTAAGGACATCGATTTCATTTCTAGGACTAAGAAATTTTTGAAGCTTAGTTCTCAGTCGTTGTTTTCCAGGAAACCCACGCCCGGATATCTGGACAACAAAGATCGAAGACGTAAGACTTCAATTTCGTTTCAAGACTAACTATTTTTTTAGTTCTGATGTCTTTGTTGGTCCAGATTACCCCACACACGGATCTGAGAAAAACAAGCCCGAAGACCTAAGACATCGATTTCATTCTATGACTAAGAAATTTTTGAGTATTATTTTAAGACGTTGTTTTCAAGACACCCACGCACGGATCGAAAACAAAGATCGAAGACTAGACTTCAATTTCGTTCAACGCCTAACTATTTTTTTAGTCGTATGTCTTTGTTTTCCAGATACCCACACACGGATATGGAAAACAAAGCACGAAGACCTAGACATCAAATTTCGTTCTAGGGACAAAGTAATTTTTTAGTCTTTTTATATTAGGTCTTTGTCGTAAGTCTTCGCTTTTAAGGGCTTATGCTTCCAAACACCCGTTTTAAAAATGAGTTGTTGGAAAGGAGAATCCTGGTTTAGTTTGGAAAGGGAACAATGGGGGTATTTGTTAGGAGTGGACATGGGGTGTTCATTGGAAAGGGAAAGAAATCTGGGTTAGTTGAGAAAGGATCATACTTGGTTGTATGGAAAGAGACCCACGGGTAGTGGGAATTGGTCATATGTAGATGGAAAGGGGAACTTTCTGGTATTTGGTATATGGCTATGGAGGGTAGTGTGGAAATCACATTGCCCTGGGTTAAATGGGAAAGGGCTCCTGTGTTAGATGAGGTGAATCTTAGTTACTTGGTTAGGATGCTCTGTGGCAGCTGGGAATTGGTTCTGAGACAGTTGGAGAGGGGAACGTGGGTAGTTGGGAAAGGACACTGTGGAAGTTATGACCTTGATCTCTGGGGAGGTAATTGAAGTGGACACTGTTATAGTATACACATACTACATGGTAAGAGAGAAATAGGGCACACTATTTTCCCGAGATACTGGCTACGGATCTATCAGGGGTGATAGGCCCATAGCCAGTACCAAGGGAAAATAGTGTGCACTATTTCCCAATATAAACCATGTAGTATTTGTTTTATTACACCTCACTGTGACTCTGGGGACGAGGTTGTAGGGAAATAGTCCGATCTATTTCCCTAGGGAAATAACACGCCTGATAGGAATCAGCCAATGAACTAACCTGATTATGTCATGAATATTCATGAGGTGTAATGATTGCAAAGAGAGTCCTGGGATATCAGGGGCCCTAGGTGGGCGACAAATATTACTATAGTAGATTTCAAAATAAGTGAGACCTCATTAAAAGTTTTTTTAGATCTGTCCATTCACCGTGAGAGGTAAGATGGTTATTTTAATGGCCTGAGGTAAAAATGTTTATGGTACTCATACAATATATAGTAATGTAGCTATTAAATGTTGACTTAAAATACCTTGTTTCACATCTAAGATAGCCTGGATGTTTCAATTGAAGTATCAGGATGAAAACACTAGCAAATATATATTTCATTAAACGTTGTTATTTGAACATAAGTTTTACTTTTGACATTGCAAAGTAGCATTCCTATATATCACAGCATTGGAGAAATAATGCATTCTTATATCAATGCACACATAGCACAACTAAGTTTTTATTTGGCCATCAAACAATGGGCCTACCTTGTATTACGAGATTAGCGCAAAACGGATTTGACATCCTAGCCAACAATGACATAATCCTTCAATCATTAACAGACCATTGTAGAACTGAATGCATCAGTTTCCAGTAAGCCGACTGTGTATAATAACTTTGTACCATCGACACAGTATGTTTTTAATTGCAACAAAGGCCTAGTATCCGCATGGTCAGGGATATGAACCCCGTATCAATAGCACCCTTTGGAAATATGCATGAAGTCTCACTTAATTTGAAATCTACTATAATACTACAGATCACGTCTGATAAGGTTCCGTACGGATCCTAACCACCCTAACATTGGTACCCCCGTCGCCAATTGCGAAAGACGAGAACCGCGCAACTCTAGTTATTATTTAAACATGGCACGTGCGGGATCTTTCTTCATTACTTTGGTTGCTTGTCTGTCTCTTTTCCTTCTCCCTTTTCTTCTTTTTATCCTTTTTTTATGTTTGCCGTAATAAAAACTGAAGTACCACTTACCCTGACTGACACTGGTCTGCTTAGCCTTTTTAGTTGGTAATTCGGGCACACCACAAGAATTACAGAGACCAAGCTTTACATCATGCTTCCCACAACTTGCACAAAAAGCAGATTCTTGTTCCTTGTTGATGGCGTGACCACTTAGTTTGGTGTCACAAATACTCCCCCTTGGCATATCGTATTCATTGCTCGTTAATCTAGGTTCATCTTTGATCGCCTTTCTTCCATGTTCTTCACTTCGTATTCCATTGTCCTCTTGTTTGATAACTATAGGTAATTAAATTTGACAGGTTTTGCTTAACACTTAAGTGCCTAAGGTGTTTTCACTCACGTTGGTGCCTGGGGGATGGACCCCCCCCCCCTTTTTTTTTTTTTTTTTTTTTTTTTTTTTTTTTTTTTTTTTTTTTTTTTTTTTTTTTTTTTTTTTTTTTTTTTTTTTTTTTTTTTTTTTTAGGGGCAAATCATTGTTTTCAAAATGCGTCAAAATCGCTCAAAAAGTAGTATGATGTTTCCGCGACCTTGCTTCCACAGCATACACATTGCAAATCATTTTGATGTTTATATCTGCTGTAGAAGGACCAATTTACATATATTAAACACAAACGTTACCATTTTGTACATTCTTGTATTTTTTGTGGGGGCAGTCGTATTTTCCATAGGTTTGTACAGCAGCACATAAAGGGTTAATTATTTTTTTCTGATTATGTAATTAGTTTTGTTTCATGCATATGAACATACATAAGCAGAAAAATATTTCTGGTAACAGGGTTTGCTAATTTTTATTTTTGAAATCACACTCACGTTGGTGCCTAAGGGGGGGGGGGTCCTAGTGACCCAAGCTAATTATCTCATTAACGGGTAAGAAATTTTAGTAATTTGTTTTATGAAAAGAAGCGCATCGATAAGTTACACAATTACAAAAACTTAGAGTTCGAAAATATTTTTCACGAGTGAGAAATCGCCGAAAAACAAATCTTGGGTACTATGGAACCCCCCCCCCCCCTTAGGCACTTAAGTGTTAATTTTTCATAACCTTTGAATGTGATAAACTATCCCAAGCACCCGAAAAACATGTTCCTTATCATGATTTGTTTGAAGTCGGACATTCAAGATAAACGTTTTCCAAAGAGTCACATTTCTTATCCGAGGAATGTAGAAGTTATACCATGTATACGGAGTAAAAAAGGCGGGCAACATAACATGTTCACTGTTCCTTTTTTCTCTCCGTCTCTATCTTCCTCCCTCCCTCGATTCCTTATATTTGTTTCTCCTTTTTTTACTTTCACTAAAGGATTTACCTTCAGAAAGTTGTCTTTGTACATTCACAGGTAAAGTTTGAGATAGCGGTGTTGTGAGGCTTGCTGATCGGTCCAGTCCTAGAATGAAATTTAACTATTATTTATTGCACAAAATAAATATATTTTATTCGCCCCTTATAATTTTCTGAAAAATTAAAATTTTTGCACAGTTGTTTTGGTAATTGGCAAGTAATTTATATCTGTATACCTATAAAGCTCGAAAATGTCTATGTGTCGCAAAATAGGGTATTATTTAGAATGATTAATATCCCTGTGATCCCTGTGATAATGAAATGGATGATGGGGACGGCCTACCAAATAACCGGGAAATAGCACAAGATTTCAGTCACACAGTGTACAAAAGAAGATACGATGTTCACCTTTGATGGAACGTGGGCGTGACTTTGGTCTAGGTGGTGGAGGTGGTGGAACAGCTTTGCGTGTTTGCCATTCTAGTATGTCTGAAAAAAACAAAACAAATAAAACAATTTACGGTAGACCTACACAATTGAATGACTCACCATTGTTCATTTCATCATCATCAAGTTTTATTTATTCACGAAACACAATCAACAAAGTTATTTTTCACTGAGGCCGTGCGGCAAAATATATACATGTACAAACATACTTTGTTAAAACCAAGCTTAACCCTAACCCTGACCTCGGTTTCTAGCCCATCTCCCATTTTTCTCAATTAGCACAGTGAGTTTTGGTGAGATTTAGCTGTGCTAGGGTTAGTATATGGTTTTTTTTTTTTTTTTTTTTGCCCCATGACCCGGGATAGCACGCTACGGCGGTGTCGCTGGCCCGGCCAGCGATTTCGTGCCCATATGAGTCTTGGTTTGATGACGTCATCGCTACTTTCTGGACTTAGTGCATTTTTCTCAATTAGCACAGTGAGTTTTGGTGAGATTTAGCTGTGCTAGGGTTAAGGTACATGTAAACTTGGCATGGTCTACTTGAGTAATGTACATGTACATATAAAAGCAGTGTTGATAAAATTGTAAAAAAAATGAGCTTATTATGAGGTATTACGTTGCAATAATTTTTAAGTTTAGATTTAAAAATGTTTAAAGAAGATGATCTCTGTAATTCATAATCTAATTTATACCACTCAATTGCACCACGGGAAGAGATACTGCGTTTTTTTATAATCAGTTCTTGGCTTAGGAATGTGAATACTGTATTTACTTCTGTGAAAATTATAATTTTTATTATTGAATGAAAAAAGATCATTAAGACAGAATGGTGCCAGTTTATTAAAAACTTTATATGTTAAGATATTGCAGTTAAAAACTTGCCTATTTGAAAGTGGAAGCCAATTAGGTTCATTAAGAACATCAGCACTGGGTGTGTCCCATGTTGCACCACAAATAATGTCCTATTTTGAAAGCTTTGGAATATTTGCAATAGTGGGACCACAATTTCCCCACACTAGGTTACAATAATCAAGATGGGGTAGCACAATAGCATTATGAACAGTTTAAAGAATGTTACATGGCAATATTAGACTAAGGGGCGTGGACCAAATAACCAACTGTATAACAAATTCTGTTGTCCCCATCGAGGGGCTAAGGGAAAACCAAGTGTAAATTCATAATAAATTATTACAATCACATAACTGTCTGTTCCCGCACATAAAACTGGCACATTTTCTTAAAAATAAATAAAATGTCACCTCAATTTCTTTTCCCCAATATCAGAGACCAATGGATATGTATAGACTTCAGCAAACCATGAGCTAAAGATATTACAATGGGCCCGGTATGTGGGGCCATTGTTATAGCCAGGTGTTACCACCTCCACGATTCGGGTTGAGTGACAAATACCCGTCCTCTTTCACAATAACTAACCAGTGTACATTATAATATAGGTCGTTGACACTAAATTTTCTTCTGAAAACGCGGTAAATTGAATAGAAATGAAGTTAAGCAATAAGTTACGGATTTTGGTTCTGCACAAAGTTGTTAGGTCAAAGCTTGCCCAGCAACATTCTCTCATGATGTTTGTTCATGTGTCTTCCTTTTCGAATAAATGATGAAAAACATGGCCAAAGTTAATTGAACACGCACTATAGAAGCTCAATATTTATTTATTTGTGAATAAGGTTAAGTATTTTGTCCTGAAGAAGTACTCAGTCTAAATTGGAGAGCGGTAACAGCTGAAATCTATTCAGCTGCGCGACAATATAACAATGGTCCTGCACTCCCAGATGAAAGGGAATCTGAAGTGTTTTTCTACACCGGATACCGGGCCGGTGATTTAATATCTTTAACTCCATTGTTTGCTGAAGTTTATGTGCATCCACTAGTCACTGATATTGGGGAAATGAAATTGAAGTGACATTTTATTCTTTTTCAAGAAAAGGTGCCAGTTTTATTTGTGGGAACAGACGATTATATGATTTTAATAATTTATTATGAATTTACACTTGGTTTTCCCCTAGCCCCCCGATGGAGACAACAAAACAACAGCATAGAAGGACATGTCCCACAGCCTATATTGGTTTACATTTCTTTACCATGTGTAATCATTTCAGGGCCTTCTTATGTGCTCAATATTTCCATTCCAAGTTAGAATTTCATCTATAACGACACCAAGATATTTACATTTGTTTACTTTGGTTAAATTAACATTATTTTTATTAATGCTTTTAGGTAAGTTAATTGAATTTAAAGTACTAAGTCTTTGTTAAGAACCTATGATCATAAATTCAGATCCTTATTTATACATTCAGTAATGTCATCAAGAGAGATAGATGCATAGTATAAAGCGGTATCATCAGCATACATATTAACTTTACAGTTGGAAACATCACTGGGTAAATCATTAATATAAACTTAGAAACCAAGAGGCCCATCCATTGAGCCTTGTGGCATACCGCAGAAAGTATTTTGACATCAGATGATATATCATCAATACATGTGAATTGAATACGATTACTAAGATAAGATTTAAACCAATAAATTGCATATTTACTGGCACCATATTAATTTAAGTTTATTTAAGAGATTTTCATGATTTACATTGTCAAAGGCCTTCTTAAGATCTAGCATACAAAGACCGATAATGTTACCCTCATCATTGCATTATACCAATTTTCAGTAACATTAATTAGTGAAGTTGCGGTTGAATATGATGGCCGAAAGCCTGAGTGATTAATACTAATTAAATTATTATCATTAAAGATAGTTGTAGAATTGGTCAAATACAGCCCTTTCAATAACTTTAGAAATAACAGGGATAATTGATATTGGCCTACAATTGCCTGGATCTGCAGAGTCTCCTGCCTTGAAAACTAGAATTACACGGGCCCTTTTCCAACCGTTTGGAAAAGTGGAAATGGTGAAAGAGTGATTAACGAAATATATAAGTTACAAATGGTGTGTGCAGCTATTTTTAAGAGTCTGGAAGGAATGTCATCACACCCTGTAGCCTTCAACAATTAGTTAATGCACAAAGATAGTGCAATATTTTTAAACCATTTCTTTGCATTTGGAGTGTTTATTTTGGTTGCAATTGTATTCATTCTGGCATAATTTTAACAGATACCAATTTTATAATAAATTCAAAGCTCCATTTTATTGACGTGCAATAAATATTTGTATTGTTTATTATTTATGAAAAGAAGATATTTATCATTGAACTGTTTTATGATGATTATTAAAGCTTGTGTCGAGAAAACTATACTTCCTTTGTTTACTTGAATATGTGTTTTGTTTCATTTGTCAAGTTGCAATCTTTTGTGAGCTTCAAGACAGCATGGCATAACTGACTGCGAAACAACTATGCGCATGCATAAAAGTAGCACAAAATCGATTTTGGTGTATATCTCGGGATTGACAAAAGCAAATAATATTAAATAAACAGCATTGGGAAGCCTGAACTTTGTTCTTTAAGGTGGGTGTTAGTGCAGAAACTTAGTCAAATGTCCAGTTTTTATTTATTTTTTTTCATGATTAATGGCATTAACATATGTTTTCTTTCCATGTATTTTAACAGAATCTAAATATATTCATTTTTCCTCATATTTTGTTCATTTTACTTTTACTATGTTACGCATTTTTACTAAAACAAAGTCACATGGGCGCAACTGCCGAAGGGCGGGTAATTTCGCGTATTCCGCAATACGCGTCTGTGCCATGCGGCGCGCGCGAGCTAAAGTTGGAAGTAATGAGCGTATCATGAACGCATTGATGGAACGATTCGATGACGCATACCAATGGTAACTGGTATTTAAAATGGCTGTGCACGTAAGTTGCTTTCGCAAAGAGAATGTGATTTTAATTTCGCGATTTGAGCCTCATAAATTGTTGGATTTTGATCATAAGAACCCAGATGAAGTAATTTGACCTGGTGCAGAAGCAGTGTGAAGAATAAGAGATAAAACTTTTTTTTTTTTTATTTTGGAACAAGACTATATTTTTGTATTGGAACAGGACAACATTTGGACAAAATGGCGATTTTCTCTGTGATCACTTTCGGCAATAATTCGTGATTTTTGGTTCCCAGTCGCTTATTTAGAAATTTCATATTTAACCAATTTTTTTCTGATTGTACCACATTTTTGAGACAGGCTGTATAATCATCAAAGTATTACATTTATTTTGGAACAAGACTATATTTTGTATTGGAACAGGACAACATTTGGACAAAATGGCGATTTTCTCTGTGATCACTTTCGGCAATAATTCGTGATTTTTGGTTCCCAGTCGCTTATTTAGAAATTTCATATTTAACCATTTTTTTCTGATTGTACCACATTTTTGAGACAGGCTGTATAATCATCAAAGTATTATTTCGCCATCAATTATTTTGAGTTGGTATTTTATAACTATACATCATCACGTACGCAAGGTGTTTCTTATATCCCAAATACACTTGCATCGAGAGCAAAAAAGTCGCAGAAACTCCAGGGGTATGCTCTCTGGAAAAGCAAAGCTTAGAGCATGCTTCCATTTCAATGACCCTTTACATGCTTCATAAATTACATAACGAAGAAGGAAGACTTTGCATAGCTCCCCTTTGTTGTGGCGCCTGTACGTGATGCATATATATAGACCGTTATAAGCTACAAATAGGCTACATGAAGTAGCCCTTTAGGAACAGTACCCAAATACCTATAAGCGTATGCTGATGCAAAGAGTGCTAAGACTTGGATTATATCCCTTAAATCCCTAAGTGACATTTTTGCCACTTTTCAAAAAAATCACGAGGCGGACCCCTGGCTTGTAATTACAAGGAAAGTGCTCCTAGGTCTAACAACAAAATACCGTTACCTCCCTTTTTTGCAGTGATCGTCAGGTTGCTAGTCATTTTAAGTGTAAATTCATAATCATTAAAATTCTCTTCCCGCACATAAAACTGGCACATTTTCATGAAAATGAATAAAATGTCACTTCAATTTCTTTTCCCCAATATCAGCGACCATTGGATATGTATAGACTTCAGCTAACCATGAGCTAACGCAATATTACAATGGGCCCAGTAAGAGGAGCCATTGTTATAGCCAGGTGTTATCACCTCCACGATTCGGGTTGAGTAACAAAATACCCGTCCTCTTCAAACCAGTCTACATTATGATATAGGTCGTTGACACTAAGTTTTCTTCTGAAAACGCGGTAAATTGAATAGAAATGAAGTTAAGCAATAAGTTCTGCAAAAGTCAAAGCTTGCCCAGCAACATTCGTTCATATTTTTTGTTCGTCTTTCTTCCTTTTCGAATAAATGATGACAAATATGGTCAAAGTTAATTGAACACGCACTATAGAAGATTTATTCATTTGTGAATATATATGAGAATACGTATTTTGTGCTTACGTCAT
>JAMKCH010023811.1:0-20166 GCA_023653785.1 Ophioderma brevispina
TTGACTTTATATGCCATTTTGGTTAATAACCAGACATATTTCCTTCTATAAGCTAAACCCAAAAATTTGAACCACATTTTACACAATACTGGGCAACTTTTAATTTTTGACCCCTGTACAAAACCCAAATTGACTTTTTTACCAATTTTTACATGTTTTTTTACCCATAATTCCTAAACTATAAGTCACAGGTAGTACAAACTATACCTTTTTGAATCCTTGGAACCAGACAGACATCATGGTGTTCTTTTCAACACAATCGGAACATTTTAAAAAATTACCCCTGTGTACCCTTGAAATCCAAGCTGCGGGCCACATGACGGGGGTGTGGCAAGTGCTTCCCATCAATTTTTTTGATTATCAATGTATTAAAGTACTTGTGTACCAAAATTCAAAAATTTTATCAAGATATTTGCACACTCACATAGATCTGTGCACTACAGTCCCTCACTAAGGGGCTCTATAGAAGTAAAGCAGTTGAACGCCTGAAAAATGCGTGTAACGTGGGCCCAACCTCCCAAAATGGCTGAAAATAAATTGCGGACGGGAATTTTGAGGAATGGCAGATAGGAATTTAGGCTATTGCCTGAAATTTACATTCCCTGTAATAACATCCCCCCCCCAAAAAAATAGTCCATGCGATACATATTGCAATATCTAGTTCTTTTGAGCAACTAAGCTTGAGGGCCGGTGCGACAGGAGATATAGGTCTCCGGACTAACAGTCCGCCTACACAGTGAAGAATAAAGCACTCGATTCAGTTGAACTCTTCAAGCAATATTCGTTTCGTTGTCGTCTTGGAGCCCGGACTATGGTTTCCTGCCGGGACAATATCTTTCATTTTAACACAGGGTTTAAAAGACAGAAAATTAATTTAACAATAGAAAGTCACAACATGGACAATTCTCTTGACATTCGGAGTCTCATATGTCCTTACAAAAAGAGAGCAATCAAGGCACCAATTGAATTAGCCTTCGCAAATAGAAATAATGTCATTCATAAATTTTTCAAACAGGACGCCCTCCCATTGGCTTTCTACATTACTGGCCGGAGAGCAGATGACAACTCTTCGGCTGGTGCTGCGGGTGAGGGAACTTACTCAAGATTATAAGGCATGATGAATATACTTATTCTGTTGGGAAATCTGAAAACCCGCCATTAGGAGTTAAAATAAAATGTTTGTACTGTACTGTTCTTTGACATCCTGTCACTGTTAGTAGACTTCAAATTATAAGTGAGACTTCTTGTATTTCGATAGGGGGATATTGAAATGGGGTTTCAATCCCCGGCCATGGCGGAGGACTAGGCTGTTGCCATTACAAAACACATTATTGTGCCCATGGTACCCCAAAGTAGTGTACAGAATAGATTACTGGAAAAAAACTGACGCATTAAGTTCATACAATGGTCGTTAATGATAGAAGGGACTTTTGCCATGGTTGGCCGTAATGTCAATCCGCTGCGCTAATCTCTTAATACAAGGTTGACCATTTTTGATGGCCAAATAAAACTAGTGTGTTATAGTATTGTATGCATGATATAACAATGCTTTATTTCTCAATGCTGCGATAAGGAATGATATTTTGCAGTGTTCAAAAGGTAAGTTCTGTCAATCCGTTTTAATGAAATATTTGCTGGTGTATCATTCCTGATACTTCAATGGAAAACATCAATCATCTTTTAATTGGTGTAAAAGACTAAATAACATATAAAATAATTATTTTACTAGCTACATTACTTACATTGTATGAGTTACATAAACGTTTTACCTGTGGCCATTAAAATATTCATATTACATATCAGGTGAAGGAACAGAATTAAAACTTTTAATTGAGGGCTACACTTATTTTGAAATGTACTATTAGTATTGCATAATAGATAGCCATATTTCGTCGGATGCGGGACGTACAGGACTAATTGTAAAGAAAACAAATTGGGACAAATGAAAACTTGTTGGAATGCATTTACTGAGGACCTATATTACGGAAATGACTAAAAGTTGCATTAATGTTGCCTTTGTTATATAAATCCAAAATGCGCGCCGTACGAATAGGACAAACGCAAGTACACCTATATTTTGGACTATCAAGAGTATTTCACAATTTTGGGTACTAGTTATATAATACAGAGGAGGAAAGGAAGTGCAAATCGATGTAGCAGATATAAAACAAGATAATACCAAACACAGATCCGAACGCCCAAGGCAGATATACCCCTGAAAGAAAATTCGAGGGCACACCTGCATGGGCCAGGATTCGAACCGGGGACCTCTGGTATACAAGACCAGCGCTCCACCTCTAAGCTATCCCAGGCTGCCCGATTAAACAAGGGGGCACCGGCATGCGGCAAATTGCCCTATTTTAACAGTGGCGTGCGCATTGTGGGGTGGGGTGGGCAGTTTGGTGGTGTTTGTAGGTCATATTCATTAATGAGCTATTTTAATTTAAAAAAAAAAATAGATTCCGAAAATGACTCTTAACCCCAATCGGTATTAAACCCGATAAAGGCTTAGGGTGAACGTTTCTTAGATTCTGGTGATATAGAATTTAATGGTTTAAAGAATGGACCTTTAATCGCTGTCCCACAAAAACAGTTTGAACCAAAATCTGCAAAATTCCCATATGGGACCTTAGGTCAGAAGTTTCTTCTGAACCAAGTATGGTAATTATCGTAACTGATTTGTGGCAAAGGAAACAGCAAAAAGGAGGGTTAGAGTGAATGACCTGTAATGATGTCCGGGTGTGAACTTTGACCCCCATATGTGGAACACCCCATATAAACCTTGGGTCAAAGCCGGTTCTTCTGACCAAGTCTAGGATTAGTTAAGGCCGACTCAGAGATTTCCTGAGGAGGGCGCCCTCATTTCCAAAAAAATCGTGTTTTTGCATGTACCATAATGCTGTCCACTACTAATCACTGTGTGAAACTTTGCTAAGCTAAATCGAATTTCTTCATATAGAAAATCACAACTTTGTTTATAAAATCCCGGATCCGGAATTTTTGTTATACACAGTATCCTATGGGGACGTGATACTACACTAAAATGTTTACTGCATCAAAACGAAAAAATTCCGATTCTCTCAAATTTCGGACTTGTGCATTTTAGGTTACTATCTTAGTTCTAGTGACTATTTTTCATTATACACAAAAAAATAATATTTCGAAATCTCTGAGTCAGAACTTTACAGGAATATATTTGTGGCAGAAACAGCAAAAAAGGAGGGTAAGAGGAACTGACTCTAATGGACCCTTGGCGTGACATTTCACTCCAATTGTAAAACAACACGACACTCTACACATGGATTAGCGGGCTGCCGCACAGTTGAATGTCGCGAGTGAAACAAAGGAAGTTGGTTTGGGACCTCCTACAATATGGCGGAACAATGCATACACATGCTGCGCACACGTTCCACACATTATGTTCTATGTTTGCCAAGGTGTATCCATTGTTTACCGCCAATTGTAGAGGGAGAAAAGCAACTTCCTGTGTTTCACTCGGCGACTCTGCCCGCTCCCATGTGTAGAGGTCAGTGGTAAACACCCTGCATGACATTAGGTCAGAAGTTATCTCACGAAGTTTGGTCTAAAGATCAAGCCAACGTGTAACAATGATAGCATTTTGAAATTTAAGATGGTTTAGAGCAGGATACCTCTTTTGGGGACCCTTTCAATGACGTTTGGATGCAAATCTCTGGAACACCCCCTCTTATGGCACCTGGCGATCACTGTGACAATAGCAGCGATGAAGGAAAGTCCCCATAATCCTTGCGTGCAAACCACTATATTATCGAATGGTAATTGCGTGTTGACTCCGTTTCTTTGTTCGTCGCCGTTAAGGTAACTTCCGGTCAAATGTACACAATACATAAGGCTAAGCTATACAGGGTACACGGTCACGTCTCTATGCTCACAAACTAATTATTACAAATCATTACTGCAGCACATGAATTTGAAATTGTCAATGCCTTATTTATTCAAATCCGTAAAAATTCAAAAAAAAAAAACAAACCGTGAAAGTCCGATATGGCCAGCCTAGACCCAGTCTCAACTTCCTAGAATCAAGTTACGTTACCGTGGCCAAGTTACGTACCTCTTGTATACCGTGTGTCCACCAAAAAAACGCAACACTTGGTGACGCTTATTATCATTATACGGTTTTTGTTTTGTAATTATATGTATAACCATCGAGCATCAATATGATATTTCTTTTTTTTTTATGATACGACCAATAACGGTTATCTCTTTTTACATTACCTTGATTTCTCTTGTGCTTTTTATTTGTGTATTCGCTTATAATATATATATGTGTGTTTTCAAATCAACATAACGGTTTTGCATTATCAGTAGGTTCAGATATGCTCTATGTAATATTGCCGGTACTGCATCAATTAATTGACTCTAATATTAAACACAGTCACACCACCAAAAACCACACCACACACACACACACCACACACACACACCCCAACCAGCTTACACACACATACACAAGTTACATAGAAACACACATTAACATCCTCTCTCCAATACCTTCAACTGAAACTAAGATTACATTGCTTCTTTTCTTATAAACCTTGGTCATAATTTTTTAACATGGCATTTTGAACAATGTAGTATGTCACGTTTATGCGAAGGTCCAGCATGTAACAAGTAATGGCCAATGCTAATTTCGGTTTGTATTATGAATTTATAAGTCTAAGGGGTATTTACCCTTTTCCTCACAGTTGACAATGACTATGTGTATTGCATTATTTTTTTTTTTGCATATTGGATGATACTAACTCTTTACTGTGCGGTTTGGTTGGTCATGCGGTTTATAATGATGTCAGATTTCCCTGGACTAAACACACACACATTACAGTCACATACACTACACCACCCATAAAACAAACACCCCACCCCACAACACTTAAAGTACCACACCACTCCTGTTTATATACTTCTCAAATGAAGAAACCTTGCACACAGAATGCTCAAATATCTGCACACTTACAAGTTTTTAATTATTGTATTAACATGTATGGAAAGTATACATATGACGTCGAATCAGTAATATATGCTGGTGAATAAAGCATACATGTTGTACAGGTAGTTTAACACCTATGATCTATAGGTTCAGGTCCAGTGTTAATGTCACTCTAGTATTTTTATTTAGAAAACATCATGTGCATTAACTTGTTTTCTTCTTCACAGTGTTTAACATTATTGTTTTTGTATCTCTTATATATTACAGTTTTCACTGTTTTATTTGATATGGTTAACTGAATTAAATGATTCCATCTTTGTACTTAAACACAAACACACACCCCACAATCACTGCCACACACACACACACAAACATACACACCCACCCCACACCCCCCCACCCACTCCCACCCACCCACACAAACACCCAACTCACACACACACACTAAGTTACCTAGTCTCTTTTAAGAATGTCCATTTTTTGTAAAGTTGTGTTAAGATCCCAATAGGTTTCATACTTTTGTTTATTTTTTATTATATTGATATCATGTGCGTATTATCCTGTCTTTACTATGCCTATGTGATTATTTATGTATATTGTAATATGTAACATTCCTTACTGCTGCTTGTTCTGGTCCTGATGATTTTAAATCTATCCATTAACCTGGGTAATGTGCATACCCACATACACCCCCCATCACCAACCACCTAATTATATACAATATACATGCAATATACTCATACTATCAATGGTTATTCTTTCGCATAGAGTGCTACATGCTTATGTATTATAGTTAAACTTATTTTTGTACTAAAAAATGATGCAAACTATCCATAGGCCTTTATCAGCCTTGGCATAATATAACATGCATTTTGGTTCAGTGATGTATATGTCACCTTTATACAAATGATCAGATCAGTAATGTTGTGTTAATGATACCCAATAGGTTTTTCCCTACTTTGTTTTGTATTATTTTTATTTAGACGTATCATGCTTATTATCGTTTCATTTTATGACTAAGTTTATTTTTGTGCACTATGGTTTGTCTGGTTTAAACTGCTGTCCACTTCCCTGTACTTAACACAACGTTACCTACATATTTACATACATCACAACTACAAACCAACCGTCACGGCAGTCACTTACTCACACACAATTTACATACACATCACACTCTTGTTTCCTATAGACCAGTTGGCATCCCCTTCGTCACTTCTTTTGTTGCCTGCGAATTCCATTCCTGCGAATCGTTGTGGCCCATGGTATAATACTCAGTCCTGTACGGGTTTCCCAGTGTGGTTGGGTGCGGTCATGATGGCCGGCCTATTTCAAGATACCAGGCCCTAACCTGTTTACAACATTGGGCTGTTAACTGGTCGATACTCTCAATGACTCAATGTGATCCTTCCACTCAGAACATCATATGACTTAATACTATTGTGTAAATACAATATATTTATCTGTTCATGTAGTGAAGGTTAATATCAGAATGCAAGTGTTTATGTCACTAAATAGTATTATTTTTATTATAAAGATCAGTGGCCTGGAATGGCTAAAATGATCATCCCGCAACGGCATCATACACACACACTCATCTTACCACACACACCACTCACACACACCAAAATTCTACATGTGCATACACACCCACAACATACACCACAACCATACACATTCTCACACTAGATATTCAGCAGTATATTATTATTTTATTATTTTGAATTATAATGCAATCCTAATCTTATGTTCTAATATTATATACCCGGCATGCAATTGTTACGTTGTACCAGTCTTATTGCAAGTTTTTATAAATATCTCAAAGTACCTTGCTTAACTGGTTTTGGTGTTGTTATAATTTTTCTTCCCCACCTTTGGTTTTGGCAAAAAGTATTATAGTTCCTCCTGCCTAAATATTTTTGCGTACATTTTCCTGTATTCCTGTTTATTTTTCCGTAATTTTATTTTGTTGTGTGGTATTTTTTGTCTCTCCTGCCTACCTACTATTTTTCTGATACTCAATCTCTTTCGCTCACCAATCGTACTTGCCATAGTCTTGGGTTTTATTCTCTCTTCTTTACATATTCCTCTACACTTCTTGTCACTTTTCATGCTTACTTCTACAACATCCGAATTACCCTTTAACCACGTTCTTCATGAATGGATGACTACTATGCTACACTATTGGGAATTCTTCACTGATACCAAAATTAAACATTACCACTTAAATTCCTTAGATTAATCCACTCCTATCGATCCCATATCTTTCTGGAACTTGTGACCATCCATCTATTCACATTCACTCAAAGTCCACTAAACAGAAATGTCAATTAGACAGAGGATAGCTTCATAACATAAATAATTCAGTGATTCATTTCGAATTTTTCACCTAAACTGCCGTAGCATTATAAACATTAGATGAAATTTCCCGATTATTTCACCAGCTAAATCACCTTCTCTCTGCCTCGACTTCTCAGAAACATCTACAACAAACACCAAATCCCACCTCACTTTGATGGCTATAGTTATACCCAAGGCCCACTTACGGGTAGGGAGGGGTGTTTGTGATATTTAATAATCAGTTTTCTAGTTTTTCTCAGCAAGGACTTGATTACCCTGGGTCCTGAGTCTGAACACGATATTTATAGAATTAACAATTAATTCAAATACAAACCTAAAAACTTGTTGTTGGTGAATTTATTATTCTTCACGAAATATCCCCATTCACAATCAATGACAACTATCAACACAACTTTTCACCGAAAACTCAATAAGACTCTTCACAAAGATGTCTTTCTTGTGGGTGATTTTAATATAGAAATAAATTATTCCCTTACATTTGTAACTTTGATTAGATCAATCTTGCATGCCCTCCTCCCCCTGGTCCTTGAAGTATAAGAGGGCGGCTGTTACTTCCTTTGGAAGTGGTTGTGGCACCATATTGTTCTCACATGTGAGGGCTGACAGCAGAGGTGTTTGGATGTGTATTCAGTACTGATAGAATCTCTTCCATCTTTGATTTTTTATCCACAGGCCTTTTATAGAATCACAGTAAGGTTCTTAAGCTTAGGTGTAGCTGTCTCTGTGTGAGTATTGGCAAGAATTGGAGGGATGTTAGGGTTTTTTCCCTTCCTGGATTTCAGTTTAGGCATGCATTTTATCTAATATTGGGGCCATGTAATAATAATAATAAAGATTCCATTTTTTGTGGTTATATCCGTACCTTTTGGTTTAGAATTTCACTTTCAGAAACAATGCCGACGCCATAATAAGCGTGGCAAGGGCAGACGGCTCGTGGAATAGGGCGAGGCCGTGCACTGGAATCAACCATGCGGCAGATGAGACAAGCACCCGTAGCTCACCGTTGAAAAAATGTTCCCACTTTTACGAAACTTTAACCTTTTAAATTACGGTAAAACCAATTATTCAATAATCTTCAAGCTTTATTACCTATCCGTTAACAAAATTACAATTTGGAAGCAGAAAATGTAAATAAACAAGTGGGCAAAAAATAATACTACACATTTTGAAAAAAAAAGTAGTATTTATTTCGATGTTATGTATATTTTCCGTAATATTGCGTTCTTGTTGTAACTAACCTTGTTTGTAATGGAAGAATAAAAACGAACTATGAAATCGGTTTACCTAGAAAATGGTGTGTTGAAAACGTCGTATAGTAACGTAACAAAAAAAAAAAATGCAAATCTTATTTTCCCTATAGTTTTGTTAAAAATAGTTTAAAAAACCTATTTCTCATGTTGGTATTATATTTTAGTTAATTTAAAAAAGTATACACTCACATATATGTTAATTTTTAGCATATTGCGATCAGCTAAAGAATTGGTAGTATGGATAAGGTTTAGGACTTGTATCTTAAGGCCCGTTCGATCTATGTATGGTTACATGTATTAAGTTTATTCATACGATGATTAAGTAATTGGTGTACATTAACATGTTGGTACATTACCATAGAAAACAAGTGAATAAATTGGTTTTTAAAAAAAATCTTTTCTTTTCTTCTCGTTTTCCCTCTATTGCTTTTTAAAAAATTGTTTGCCTGAAATATTTTTTTACACCACGTGGTAACATAATACAACGTGTATGATGCCATATCTACAACGTGAAAATTTGGTCAGGGGAATTGTAATAACTTTTAATTCCGTAAATTTGTTTAAGCAAGTCAAAAAACAACGTTTGAAGCTAGATTACGTTAACGCCGTTATTTTACGTTCTCTGCAATAAGTTTCGTATTTTGTACGGCTCCAGTCTTTATTTTACGTTCTGCATGTAGTGAGTCCCCGCTGCCAGTCAAAATGCCTGTTTTTTTTTTTTACAAGTTATTTTTATAACAGGGCAGGCTGCAACCCAGCTTGTTTCAGTGTTTGGGCACGCCAACCCAAGTCGAGAGGAGCGTGCCGTAGCCAGGTTCGGTGTGCACACCACCCAGACGACAGTCATCAAGCGAACCTGCACCTGTGTCCCAGCATCAGTGTATGTTTAAATTTTGATGTTCACGAGCAGGTTATAGTCAGTGGCACGTGCGGGGAAGGCATTGTCACACACTACCGACGTTTTAACTACCCTGGGCAATCAATATGACCCTGATTTGTTCCTATAGAACTTGCTGTAACCAGCTTACATGCAGCATTTCCTTGTTGTGGGCAAGGAAGGCAGCCATTCCAACAGGCAGGGGAGCCAAATTCCCACAGTTCGGGGATTTGGTGATTGGATTCACAGGGGAAACTGTTCATTGGGGTGCAAGGTGCAGATTCCAAAAATGCGCCTCATGCTATAAAGCCGGTCATGGATCAGCAACTGTAAGAATCAAAGCACCGGCCGCCAGTGCAAGCCGGGCGCCCGGAGGTCAAGGTTGCCAGAGGCTAATCATCCCTACTAGTGAAACCTTAATTTTACTTTCAAGAGCTCCAACGCCAATTAATGTTCCCGGATTTTGCTTCAATGGTTAAGCAGGGTAATCCTATGATAAGAATGAATTTTTGTTGAATTCCCATGCGGGGGTAGGAGCCAATGTGATATTGCCATGGGTGGACTCAAATTTTGTCAAAACGTTACTGGTGCAGCACCTTTGTGTTCGAGATTCCACTGGATATAAACTCTTCGTTTGGAGCTATTTATGATGCAGCTTGCTCAGTTGGCTTTGGACGGTTCTTCTCTTCTCTTCAAAAAAAAAAAAAAAAAAAACCATTGGGCTCAAGGGCGATGGCAGCCGGCGTTATTACAAGATACACCTTAGCAAGTATGTTTGGGATAAAATTGTGGATTTTCGTAGCAAATTTGGGGTGCGATCGCATACCAATATCTGTAGTAACTTGTGTAACTTCATTGCCTACTTATCATCGAACGTCTTTTAGCGCCACAGTTTTTACAACATACTTGCAGACTAAAGAATTTAAGCATCTTCTTCTGGGGGATATCAAGAATTTCATCTTGCTATCACCAAGATGTTGGACGGCCTTGGGACTGGACAAAAGGAGCCGCAACATGAATATCAAACTGCCACATTGAAACAACACACTACGTGCCAACCATATGTGCCCAGCGATTTGTTTGAAGTGTTATTGTTCCGTGCAGTGTTTTTGTGTTTATGTTGTTCTAGTTTCTTTGGATTCCTTCGAATAGGGGAAATTGCAGCTGCATCAAAACAAACATTCATCCTCCTCCGGCGGGCGACCACAAGATCTCTTTTCAATAGGTTATTGAGGGAGTTGAGGTGGTAGCAGTCACCTTCGGGTTTCAAAATAATCAGTTTGGTAATTATCAGCAGCGACATTAAAACCACAATCATGACAACTGTGTTCCCTGTGCTAGCACTTAAACAGTATTTTGTTCAGATCGGCAGGGGGCTTATTCCTGTTTCATACACTTTTGACACAACTCCACGTCGGGGGTGGGCTCTTGTGTCCTAGGAAAAGTAGGGGGGGTCGATTTTACTGGCTTCCAATGCCAGCGCGGGGGGGTGGTGGAAGTCGCACTCCCTTGCGCATTGGTGCGACAAACACAGCAAGGCAAATGGGCATGGAGATCATGAACATACACTGTTTTATAATTCCTGTAAATTAATGAAAACAGCTTTTTTCCGTAAATTTACGAAAAATCTGTGTTTAGAACACATAAAATAAAAACAAAAAACATAAAAAATAGCTAAAAATGTTATATTACTGAAATATTTCAAACATTTGCTGGCAGCAGTATTTCCGGACATTTTTTTGGTTCCGTAATTTTTAATTACGGAAAACTTCTGTTAAAATACCTAGTTTTTTTCCAGAATATGAGACAATTTCTTACCATACTGTCACAAGTTCCCCCGTGTTAATTGACAGAATTTCCTGTAAATTACCCTAAAAATGACTTGAAATACTGCTGCCAAGAAAAAAACAAAATGTCCGTAATTGACGGACATTTTTTTACTCATCGTACAAACGATGGGCAGATGGAATGCGGGGTGCATTCACGAACCACGCCATGACAACGCTGTGTGGCCCTGTGCTCACCACTTAAACAGCATTTCGTTTCATTCCGGCAGGATCTATTTTGTTCACACATTTTGCCACAACGCTACTAATTAATCAGTTTTCACGTGTTCTAGGAAAAGCAGTCGATTTTGCCGGCTTTCCCAATACCAGCCGGTACAAGTCAACTCCTTGCGCAATGTGCACACAACATCAATGCAATGGGGCATGCGTCATGAAATACAAACAATGGGCAGATGGAATGTGGGTGCATTCACGGGGTATATTAGGTTGCCGCCACTTCTGCATGATTAACCTATTCGTGTTGGTATGTGACAGGTTTTACTTTCTTCTCCTTTATATTCCCAATTTCCACCTCCAGGTGCCGCCAAGACGAATTTGGATTGTAGGGGATCGTTATTTTACTGGGCGTCAGCCACTTGCTAAAAAGTGAAAACGTCCAGCTTGGTATGGAAGTTTTGAATTATGTCCATTACATGGACAGGTAGGCGGGTGGTAAGTTGAAACAGCACCTACATTTCTGAAGGAGACCTTGTTTAAGCTCAATCGGGTATCCAGATGTATTGGTGTTTTCCTTTGGTGCAACGACATTGTTCCTCCACTCTTTTTGGAGATGCATGGTATGATAGTTTTTGTTTTGATTAACTTTTGTGACAATACCATTCCCAGTACCGTGATAATATGGTCACACATTTTTCCACGTCCATTTTACGCAGTGTTTGATGCAAGGTGGGATGCAGAGGAAATTGAGGACAGTCAACAGGAATGCTCGCAATTGTTTTTGAGAGCAGCAGGGAAGTCCATAGCTCATGATATTGAGCAGCGCAACCAGTTTGTTCAGATTGAATGACCTCCACTTGAGTACTGGACCGGGATTGTTTGGGAATGTATTATAAAATCGCTGTTCGTTTCCTACGCCAGTAGAGCTTCTCGTATAATACTTGGTCGGCGTGGGGCCAAAGCATGGGCTTTGGTTGGGTGGGAAAATCATGTTCAAACTTGCTGGGTAGCAGGTCGTTTGTCAGTTTTTAACTATGAGGCATGCAGCCTTGAGATATGTGCTTGGCTGTTGTGGCAAAAAAGGTCATTTTAAAAGAGTTAACATGGAACTATATTAGGATTCTGATGACCAAAGTAAATATAGGAATAAAGAAGTATAAATACAAAGGATTAAAAGCATCAAAATGGGTTAAAAGGTATAAATAGGGGGGAGTAAGAGTATAAATACATGGTTAAAAAGTAAAATTGGCCTCAGTAACAGTGGGGGGTGCAGTATTCAAAACGAGGTGCTCGAGCGGCCGATTAATCTTGATGTAGTTTTGCACCTCAATTGATATCGGCAATGTATTGAAATATGGTTCACCTCTGCCAATTAATAACCATCACATTAGCACCCTCTCTTCTGGCCGTCCTTTTTGTATGTTTCTTCAAAGTATATGCATAATATCAATTTAATTAATATTCAAAAAATATTTTTGGTAATAACAGCTACAAAACATAGGCAGTTAGCTTAATGTTTGTTACAATTTTCAAACAAATGTCCTCACCAGAAATAAACTAATAACAACAGCCACATAATGCAATTGATCACAATTCAATGCTATAATTTCAACTCCAGGGTATTTTGTTACTGATATACAGACACACTCCCAATATATATATTACACCTACAAATCTAACTATCCTACTAACCTACCATCTACCAAACGTGCCTATAGAGAACACAATATACGTAACTTCAGTCGCCATCTTTGCTCGAGAAACATGGAAAAACACATTATCACAAACAGACCCAATAAGTCATATACAAACTTTATTGCTACTTACTCGAAATTTATGATGGTCATTTCCAATTCATAAGAAAATTGTTAGAAACCGACAGCTGGAAACAACCTGGCTGACGACTGGTATGCTAGATCGATCAAGCGTAAACATAAGTCTCTATAAGGCTTATCTAAAGAAAAAAAACTGATTGCAGCAAAAACACAAATACAAACAATACAAAATAAGCTCACACCATATACGTATAACAAAGAAGAACATAATATTGAACAGTAATAAACTCAAACCATCTACTGAAGCAAACTTGGAAATTTCTTAATACACTCATAGGTAGGAAAACCAAAGGTAGCAATCTACCTAACCACATTACTTACAATAAAAACAAAATAACTGATCTTTTGCTATCACCCGCACTTGGCAAGATTACTTACAAATCTTGTAAAAATCTGGGGACTACAAAGATCCCTCATCTAAACACCATTCCATCACCACCTAATTTAATAGCATACAAAACTCCATTTTTCTCCATCCAGTCTGCTGATGAATTACACAAACTCCGGAACTGTGAAAAACCAGGCAAAAGTGCGGGATGATAATATCGATCCTGGTATTGCTTAATAAAAAACGTTTGATGCACATTGTAATTCCACTTCTGTACATATTCAATCGATCCCTTAGCCACAGGCGTCGTTCCCAATGATCTTAAATCTGCTAAAGTTATTCCAATTGATAAAAGTAAAGATCCTCATGACATTACAAAACTATAGGCCTATACCGTCCTCCATGCTTCTCAAAAGATTCTTGAAAAAATCATGCACAATCGCCTATGACATTTCTGAATCAACACATATCCTTTCAGATGCACAGTTATGGCTTTAAGCCCAAACGCTCTACATACATGTATCTATCTTGAATTTGAAAACTATCACCTAACCTCACACAGCCAAAAAATGTAAGAAACCTACCATGGGAATTTTTCCTGGATCTCTCCAAGGGTTCGATTACAATAGACCATGGATTATCCTCTACAAGCTTCAAATACTACGGGTCCTGTACGTGGTATATAGCCTTGGATTGGTTAAGAAATTACCTCACAAATCGTACGCAATCTGTGTACGCCCACTCTACTAATTCGCCAAAGGCAGAAATTACCATCGGAGAGTCCCACAAGGCTCAATATTGGGCCAGTTGTCTTAATCAGGTATATGAATGGGACATTGCATTCCTGTTGCAACTCACTCACAACTTATCGTTTTGCCGTGAGACAGATATCTTCTCTCAGATCCCAACTAGACTCACTTCGCTAAAACAAATATGAGCGTACTAAAATCACTGATTGGTTTCGTGCAAATAAACTTGTCCCCCCTTCAAAATATTGCAAAAAAAACCCACGATATCCCGTTTTCAACTCACAATATCCAACCATAAAAATTAGTGTTATCATCGGACATCAGCAAGTCACAAGTTCGTAGAAAATGGTAAAAAAAAATAAATAATACCAAATTCCTGGGGTATTATTGAATGATAAATTAACATGGAAACGAACACATCAACAATGTAATCAGTAAGGCTTCTCATGCTATTGGCACATCTACAGAGCAAAAACACCACCTCCCACCCAGTACTCTTAAGACCCTATACGACATTATTGTGCTTCCTCATTTACTTATTGTAACATTATTGGGCATCTAACTATCAGTCTAGACTCATCAACTTAATACCACCAAAAATGGCATTCGTACCATCACAACTCGCCTATGGGCTCACACACTCCCTTTATTTATTCACTCAATATCGAAAAATAACCGAACATTACAAAGCGTCAAACAGCCTCTTATGCCATGACTCAATATAAAAGCCTTTAAATTTTACTAATTATTTCAGACAAATAGACAAATTCAAATTATGATACCAGACAAGCTGTCAAATTTCACCGTCCTCTACCAACAAATACCAAAGAAAACAATTATACAGTACCACGGGGCAAAAACTTGAAGAACTTCCAAATTCCAATCTATTCAATTGATAACAAAAACTTTACAAATCACACATCTTAAACAAATACCTAATTGACCTTATAATACATAAAATCTCTTCTTCATGTCCAAATCATCACGGTCACCCATCAAGCTTCATCTCCTTTCACTATTTACCATCACCATTCTTCTGTCTTTTACTCTAATCCCAGTGCGCCATTGGTGAGCAAAATATATTGAGTATCAGATTCATATCCCCTTATTTTCGTTTCTTCCAATTTTTCTGTTTGCTGGTGTCGTTTTTTTTGGGTTAATCAATACTACTTATATCTCGCTATGTTTCATCTTTAAGGATTTTAATGGCATCGCCTCAAATCCTAAATTTGGCTGTACACTTTTTTGTTCGGGAATGTTGCATTATAGCCTTCGCTACCGCCCCATATCACGTGATACGGTGTAAACATGATTTTTTTCAAATGGACTTAATTTTGTCCATTTTTCTACTAACAGAATGAAATAAAGAATGAATTTGTGATTAAAAATAAAACCAGTTGTGATTATGTTATGGTAAGGATTGCATGAAAATTTTCAATGATTTTTTTTCTGGCAAAATAAGTGAACGAGCACGTCTTTGTTAACGACGGTTAGGGCATTTATCCCCTTTCCCTAGTTGGAACCATAAGTGAATGTATTGGAATTACTATCTGCCCTGGAAATGTGTTGAGTTAAGGAAGTGACAGTGTTAGATATAAAAGACGGGAAGTGTAATTTTTAAATGTCATCTTATATGGTTTCTATTGTGAAATTTAAAAAAAACTTCCCCTCCACAGGAACTGTAATACACATGGTCAGACCTTGACAGAGGTCATACGTAATACAAAGAGGTTGTTTTATCTGTGGGCATAAATAAGCTGCAATATACGCTCATTCCAAAGACATGGTTATAATGAACCTCGCTAGAACTTAGCTAACATGAACTGACCTTATTGATCTGGGTTCATGATTCATAAGACAGCAGAGTCATTTTTTTTTAATTACACTAGTGGGTAAAGTGAGAACTGTGCCAGGACGTGAGGACTAGTGTATATAAATTGAGTTGCTAGTAATGATAACTAGGTCAAAGGGTTGCCAGAACTCTGTGCTTGATGATGGGAAAATTGAAATACTCATTGCTAGCATAAACTTAGAAGACCAAGTTAATTTGACAAAAAAATACTAATTGATTAAAGTCTCAAATAATTTGATAATTCAGCAAGATGAAAACAGCCACATATCGTACTACTACAAGCAACTGGAGAGGGACCTGTGTGGGCCACACATTTTTCACACGCCAATTCACTGCTGCTGGAAATGATTTTTTGGCTTAAACCAAAAACAAACAAGAAAAACCAACAACACACACGCGCGCGTGGCACGCACGCACACAGACACACACACACACAAATAAAGCATAAACAAATGCAAACACAGTTTCAAGTTAAAAATGGTTGCAAATACATTAAAATTAGAGAAAAAATCAATTGTCAGTGCTGGCCATTAGTGTGTCTACCCTGAGTAATTACGGTTAGGGTTATCTAACCTTTGGGGTTTTGGTTAGTTTTAAGGCAAGAGGTGGGTTAGGGGTAGTTTAGGGTTAGGGTTCGAGTTTATGATTAGGGTAAGGGTTTAGTTTTAGTTTATGGATTGGGTTAGAATTTTAATTTGAGGGTTAGAATTTGGATTAGGTTTAGGGTTTAGGGGTTAAAAGTTTAGGGTAGGGTTAGAGTTAGGGTTAGGGTTATGTTTCGGGGGTTAGGTTTAGAGTTAGGGTTAGAGTTGGGTTTGGGTTAGATTTTAGGGTGAGGTTAGAGTTTGGGTTAGAGTTGTAGGGTATAGGGTTAGAGTTTAGGGGTTAGGATAGGAGGGTTAGGGTTAGAGTTTCGGGTAGGGTTAAAGTTTAGGGTTAGAGTTTAGGGTTAGGGTTTAGCGTCTGGAGTTAGGGTTAGAGTGTAGGGTAGAAGTTAGGGTTAGGGTAAGGGGTATGGGTTGAGTTTAGGGTTTGGGGTAGAGTTTAGGGTTAGAGTTTAGGGTTAGGGTTAGAGTTTAGGTTAGGGTAAGAGTAGGGTTAAGGGTTAGAGTTAGGGTTAGAGTGTAGGGTAGGTTAGAGTTTAGGGTTAGGGTTTTTAAGGGTTAGAGGTAGGGTGGTAGGGTGAAAGTTTTAGGGTTAGGTTTAGGGTTGGGTTAGCATTAGGGTTAGAGGTTAGGTAGGGTTAAAGTTTAGGTTAGAGTTTAGGGTTAGGGTTAGAGTGTAGGGTTAGGGTTAGAGTCTAGGTTTAGGGTTAAGGGTTAGATTTAGGTTAGGGTTAGAGTTTAGGGTTAAGGTAGAGTGTAGGGTTAGGGTTAGAGTTTAGGGTTAGGGTTAAGGGTTAGAGTTTAGGTGTTAGGTTAAAGTTTAGGGTTAGATTGTAGGGTAGGGTTAGATTTTAGGGTTAGGGTTAGGAGTTTAGGGTTAGAGTAAGGGTTAGGGTAGGGTTAGAGTTTAAGTTAGGATTAGAATTTGGATTCGGGTAAACCGCAGGGAGGACGATAACACTCACATAAGAAAGGATACGGGTGTAACTGACGTTTTCAAACCAAGGAGGCATTTGGTGAACAGAGAAGGGCAAAAAAATAGGGGTCTTGGGTGAGAGATAGCTAACTGCCCAAAAATAGGCGGTATTGTGGCGATTATTTTGCTAAATTTCGACCAAAATGGGTATTTGATTTGAAAATTCAACGTTTTTGTGCAAAATTTTCTTCTTGATTGATTGGGGGGTCACGAAAGTTAGAGGTCTTATTGTTGCAAAATGTCATTTTTTCAAAACACTAGGGGGTTTGGGTGGTAGTGGTAAACTTAAAGGTGCATTTCGTGATTCAGCACCTTAGTTTATTTATGATTCAATAGATATAATCCAAAACAGCTTTTTCTCAAAATTTGAGCGATGATGCCTGATATTGCGGTTTGGTTGTATGAGCAATGCTTGTTTCCAACGGTCCCATAGGTATGTGGTGTATTTCTGTCCGTGACGGACAGAAAAATACAAATTGCGAATTTCTTACAGATGCGACCGAATTTACAAGTAAGATTGGGCGCGCGTGTATTACTAAGGCTAACGGTCAGACGTATTAATAAATCTCAACAGTTTCTAGGGAAGTCGGGGGGACGAGGCTGTGATCACGAAATGCCCCTTTAAATTTTTAAAAGCTATGGGATGGGGAGGTCTTAAGTAGTCTTTACATACGATCACTTCCGAAATGGGAGTGCCGGAGGAAGCGTGCTTTGTTCAACACGATTATAGGCCTAGTGAGCATTTGATATGGATTAAAATCATGGGAACGCCAAACTCTACCAACGTGCAATGAAGATAACCCTTCCTTTACCTTGCTCAGTGAAAACATAATCAATACAATGTGCCTGTGGGGTGTCGAATCTGCAACTGTGAATGCTAGTCTGCCTGCATATTGACTGATAAACTACATACATGTCAATTAGATTTTCGTCAAATCACAATTGGACTGGTGCATACTTGCCAAGCCATTTTAAAGGCTATCCAGGTCACCTATCAGACATCTTCAACTTCACCAGTTACGGACAGCTTGTGACAGCTAACAATTCAGTGGACATTGACACCGCTGATTGCCTGTTTACGTCGATGTGAATATATTTCGAACCGATGCCCAAACTCACTCAAGACCCAGACAGAATATTTAATACCTTGAATGCCCCATCACATACACATTGGACAGGAAAAATCAGTCAACAATTCAACAAATCACCGTAATCTTATACTCCACATCCAAGAAGATAAATTATTGCCACATTCTAAAAACCAACAAAATTTATCAAATTTGCGGACCACACATACATCACATATGCGGAGTCCTAGTGTATGGAAAGAGTGGCGATGGGGACAGCGAGAGTGGCCAGTTAATATCGGCTGCTACATACTTGCAGACAGCACGATGTGTAGGCCTATCACTATCATACATTTATGCCCATGCCGGGGGGCCACTTGTATTTCAAGGTGGATATTGCTCGGTACAAAAACGCGTAATTAGGGGTCGTTTTTGAGATCAGGCGATGTACGCGCGTACATGTTAGGGTATCAAAATCGTCAAAAAAATTCAAAATAAGGTATGCTTGTCACGTCGGAAAAATTAGGTGTTTAGGGGGTGATATTTTGAGTACTTGTAAAAAAATACATTAAAATACTGGAAAATAGTGGGTTTTGTTCCCGATTTTTTCTGATTTACATGGTAGAGTCCCCGAGTGATTTTAACGGTTTTTCAGCCGGATGTTAGCATATTTTTTATGTCGGTCGCCGGTCTCCTATATAGGCCTTTAATATTTGGGAGCTCATTCATGATCGCGTGTTAATGCTACACTAAGTTGATCGTTAAATGTAGGTCTATGTGTAGAAACAGAATTAGGTGCTGTCTCTAATCTGTCAATCAAAAGATGGTCATGGGTATGTTAGTCCGGGTTTACTGTTCAATGAAAGGGCGAATATGCAGGAAAGAAAACTGTCAATTACGATACCGATTAAAGACCATTAATTTCAAAGAAATACGGACAACTTTAAAAAAGACTTAAATTTAGAAGGTAATGATTAAATTTAAACTTATTAGGCTGTAGATAATGGTAAATTGATGCTACACAAAAGGAAGTGAAATAACAACTTATATATGAAATCATATGTAAATAATTCCTTTTTTTTTCATGAGGACTAGTTACAATAAGAGGCATCTAGACAAAGTGGTGAACATGGGCAGGTTTTATAAACGTACTCGTTTAGGGGGGTAGCAAAATGATGTTCAAAATACGTTTAGGGTGTATTTTAAAAAGTCATGCAAATGACTGGTTTAGGTTTTAAAATTAAGCCAAAACACTTGTTAAGGTAGCCAAATTCAAGCCCAAAGTACTTGTTTAGGTAGC
>JAMKCH010023812.1:0-23780 GCA_023653785.1 Ophioderma brevispina
CCCCGTTCGTCTGAAGGTCGCTAAATACGAGAAGTCGCGTATGCGGTGACACGCATACGCGGATACGAAAGGACAAATGCATCAGTAATCTGCGCCCCCCCCATGCAAGCAGGCGCGGAGCGAGTAACTAGATGCGGCTTTAAAGGAGTCAATAGAAAGCGGACACTCTCCACAACCTGTCTGTGTCCCGTGCGAGAGGCGCGGCCCGGACGGTTCTGGTGAAGCGGAACCAGCGGGAAATCCGCAAGCGTATGACCGGTAAATCCCATCAGACCGCCTGGAAAGCGCAGCGGTGGTGAAGGTAAGGGCCGCCCGAATGGATCCGAGGCGCTCAGGCTTAAAAGCGCTCCTGGCGGGTGCCGCGAGGCGTTGTGCTCGAGGTACCGACACCTAACATTCTTAATGTCTTTATGACTCGACTAGATCGAGCGAGGAGGATACCTGATGAATTAAGCGAGGAAAAGAAACTACAAGGATTCCCTCAGCAGCGGCGGTGAAGCGGAAAGCCCAGCGCTGAATATCCAAGTGCAAGCAGCGTGAGGGAAATGTAGCGTAAGGAAGCAGTGACTTACGGTGACGGAAGGCCGATGTCCTGATGAGTGAGGACCTTGTGCTGGATGGCACGTTCAGGTCCCCGCGGACGCCTCGTGACGGGGCATCTTAGGCTTTCGAGAGTCGGGTTGTGAGAAGGCAGCCCTAATATGGGTGGTAAAAAATCCATCTAAGGCTAAATACAAAGACGAGCAAGCTCCTTGAAACAAGGAATTGACGGAAGCCGGCGTGAAAATGTAACCATGACAAATACGAACCCGTTGCAATGAAAGTACTGTTGCAAAAAAAGAATGCCGGGGACGGGAAATGAGGCATAGCTGTAACGCCAGTGATCGCCTCTTGCCAGTTAGATGGGAACTGGGGCTAACCCACTCACTGATTTTCAAACTAACATCTGATTCGGGTAGTTACGGGCGAAAGTAGGAGCGAGTACGTTAGTTGCAGGCTAAAGAAAAATTCTACCGATACCCCTTTGCAGTTTGCGCGAGATTCAGATGAAGCAAGCCACTCACTTGATAACACCGAGCAAAGTGATCTTCGAACCCAACTTGCATATCTCAGATCACCTTGCGGGTTGAGCTATGAAATCAGGACTGGAAACCACCTATAACTCAGTTTGAAGCAACCAGAGCACAAGGGGTCCTCGGAACCCACTTCGGTCATCTCAGATCCGGATGATTCCGGGCGGACCGTGATGACGATTGTTTCTGATCAGGGCGAAATGCTGGAGGGGTCTGAGCTATGACCTCATTTCTTGTCCCTGCCCCCTGTAGAAAATGTGGTTACTAATGCAATGATTCTCCTAGTGACATAGTATCCATGGGGCTTCTGTTTGCATTGGCCGTGGTGCCCCATGAACCACCAAGGTTTGGTTGTAGACAAAACGGTTGGAAATGAGGAGCTACCGGTTTTGATCGCACAATTTTATCTACTGTTTGATCGCACGATTTTAGCTAACGTTTGATCGCACGATTTTTATTACTACCTAGCTACTCACAGCTAACCGTTAAACGAGCGCCCGCCTGCTTTGTTGGGCGAGGATACACCGCATCACCGCTAACACGGTAATGTTTTTATCTTTTAAATAGGACGCGGGCTTTATGGCCGGTAGGAGTTAGCGTGTCTATTATTGCACAAGATCCTGGTTCTTTTATGGCCCGCAGGGCTTAGTTTTTTGTTGGTAGGATTAGGGTGCAGTCTTGATGGCCTGCAGGGATTTGCAGTCTTTAATTGCACAGACCTGGGTCTTTATGGCCCGGGCTTAGTTTAGTCGGTGGTGATGAGGTATTCCTGGGGTTGTGTATCCTCACGAGGAGTAAGGAGGAGTTTCTTCCCCATGGGAAACAAAAGAAAATAAAAGTTTTGCCTGCCGTGGCCCTGCTTTTTACTTGATGTGGCACCTTCCACGTTGATTTCTTTAAAAAAAATACAAGTCCAGCCTGCCGTGGCCCCTGGCCAACGTCGTTGTGATAAAAAAAGAGCGAACACACCGGCCAAAAATTGAGGGCATTTCTCCTCACTTCTGGAGGATAACAGTGCAGGTTTCCTATGCAGACTTATACAATTTAAACTAGAATTTGGCACTTCCTTTCCTCAGCTTTTTGCACTCACTATATGGTCAAAGAATATTTGTGGGCCACCAATCAGAACAAATATGCAAATGAGCTAATTAATAATCTCAGGTTACTGTCAATACATTTCACAGGTAAAATACTCACTACCCGCATCCCAGTATCATCAAATTCAAAGTTTGGATTCTGTCAAGGGTTCACTTTTGTTTTGTCAAATGTGTGACAAAGACACTTCCATACACATATAGCATCCATACATACCAGCACACAACCAAACCAAGTGTGCCTCTCAGTAGCTATGCCAAAAAGGTGAAACCCTATGGTTAATGTGGTGTATTGTTTCTAAGGAACTGATATCAAAGTAACTAACAGTGAAACTATGCCATCCAATTTGTGGTCAAAAGTTTTTGGCATTGTTTGTAATGAATTGCAATAAACCCCCTGTAAAGTATAACTATTCTACATTCATTGTGGTTAGATTTAGGTTTAGCATTATTTTGTGTTTAGTTGATTGTTTTTCGGATCCTGGATTAGGGTTTAGGGGTTCAAGTTATGGTTGCAGCTCAGACTACACTAAAAACATAGGGTAAGTTTACTTTTTAGAATACCTTTACAGACTGATCTTTCAAACCTGTTGGTAAAACCTCCCCTCTCGCACTTTCAAATTTTCATGTCTGTTCACAGGAACAGTTAAAATCATTGATTGTATAATCCAAACCTTACAATTAAGACCAAATCAGAGATTCAGATTAAAATAAATGAATGTTTGGGGCTTTAATTGTCAAGCACAAATTATTGTTTGCTCTCTAAAGATTATCAGGGACCATTTCAATCAATATTTCTGCTTCATGGATTGAGATGTTTAAGGGAGACCAACAAAACTAAATCCCCCTGGAAGTTTTATGACAACAATAATTTGCAATTCTCCTTCACTTTTGTTCTAATAATTTGCCATCCCATTGGCATAAATATTAGTCTTTGATGTTTTAAACATAGCACGTGTCTTCTCTTTACAAACCAGGTGGGCATATTTTAGTCCATCTAAAATACAATTAAAAGGGCTAATGTGGCATTTATTTGTGTTTTTTATTAGAGCAATTTCCAAGGAAATAAAATCTTATTAATCCCTTCAGAATGGTATTTTGTATCAAGAAAAACCTCAGAATTTTTCTCTAAGAGTGGTGGATTTTTGCCTTTAAAAGCTCAACTTAAGCCTCAAGAGGGAAAATGGTTCAGCTCACCTTAAAAAATGGGCTAGATCTGATTCCTCTAAACCTTACCTGATTTTGTCACAGACAAATTCCAACGGTACACTTGTTGCCATTATGACCTGTCACTTTGCCTGGTAATAGATCATCTTTGCCTCATTAGCCACGGCCAGGACAAAATCCCCCTCTGCTAGACCTTCTACGCTTGCTGAAGGCCCATAAAATTGTCCGGTCCGTGCTGCGGGCTGGTCTCGCGGCCCATTCAATCATGCATGTGTCGGCCCTCGTTGTATGCCGCTCCTTGACAGTCCCTACAGTGAAATGAACAAATATTTACGAAGGAGGCACACCATCATCAAATACCTATGCATCAATATCGGTGTTTGTTGGCTGAATGGCTGAAATCACCACAAAGGTCGCATATGAGTCTAACTGTGTTTATTTTTGATAGCTTATTTCTGAGTCAAAACATTTAAGGAATAGAACTAAATTCACACATCCAAATGTCCCCCAAAAGGTCAAACCAAATAAAAAAGGATTGAAAATTACTTTTTGTTATCACTTTATGAGTAACATAGAGTCCCTGTTTTAGTACTCCAGTGTAAACAGCTGCCTAAGCACACCTTCTTGGACAGCTGTCATATTCAACCAGGTGTTTGTTTACTACTTCCCATCCACTGTTTCTACCATTGTCCTCTTCAAACGCAATTGGAAAGACTTCCATATGTCCCCCCTCGTATATATTTACATGATACAATTTATTTTAATTTTGCGCCTTGGTTTGATCAAAAACGGATAAACATCTAAACATGATAACTTTTATGTTTGCATGTAAATAATGGAGGGGGTACATATGGACGTCTTGCCCAAAAGCTTACATAATGTGTTCAAAGACAAAGAGTTCTATATAGATAGAGAGGCAAATTTACTTCATCGTTAGAAATTCATCGTCTCGGATGTTTTTTGCCGACCACAAGAAACTAGAGTACCAACAATAGAAAGCAAATGGCTGGGCCTCCCGTCCGCTTCTTCCATTCCATACTGGGTTGCCGCTTTGCATATACACTATCGTTGATACAAATGATGTATGTGTTAAGGTGGCCAGGTTGTAATAATAGTGCCCCTGGATCATTGTACTCAGATACTCTTTTTTCCTCATAATGCAATGCGGCCTTAGGTGAAAAAGATGTATTCAATTGAGCGTTTATTAAATCAAGACTACGACGTGTCATTTCATTCGTTGTGTGGCCAGGGTATGACACAATTTAACCACCCAATAGCAACCCCATCCAACAACTGATATTTTGCCGGATTGTTTGTACGAATTGAACATTATGTGTGTATACAAGCACCCAACACTCCTAATTATTCCGTGCAATCTTCAAAATGCCAGCGCCCAGCACGTACACTGGTTTTGAATGGGTTCAACCCCCTTGGTCAAAGATACCTAGATTCTTTTTTTATTGTTAACAGAAATTAACTGGTACACAGCAGTATTATTTTGGAGAGCATAAAATAGAACCCGGAATACACATATTAATATTCCCACACCATTTTAAAATGTGGGGCTGTGCCGACAAAACTGTCATTTGCCGACAGCATTTCAAAATTTGTTCCGGCTCGTATGCCCGACGGTACTACGGGTAGACATGACGAGTTGTTGTGAGCCGAGTTTTTGTCCTCAATAAAGTCTCTTACACCAATTTAACATCTTTAAAATATCAGATGCTTTTGTCCATGTAGAGACCTTGGCTTGAAAAAATAAATGCAAGTTTACTATTCTTACAAAAAAAAGGCATGGCTTAAAATCTTAACTAATCCATCAAATTGATCCAAGAAAAAATGGCCAAGTTATACTTGAAACTGTCGGTTCTCATACAACAAAAACGAACACACAAAGGATTTAAGGGGTATTTATATTGGGCATGCATGGCCATGACGTGCAATTTGGTTACTTATTCATTGGCTTGGGTCCATTTTCCTGAAAACTGACTTTAAACATGGTCAAAGAGTAAACGGCTTGATATATTTAAAGCAAAATCCTTAAAAATGGGTACCTTTCTCTACCAAAATTACCCTAAGAAAGATTTTGATTCCTCAGCTGCATACCTCGACCAAACCAAATCTAAGTACCCCTGGATTTCAAATAGTGAATCACCTCACAACTCAAGAAAACAACTCTTGATAAATAGTTACTCATTCTGCTTGATCACAATCACATATGCACAAACTTTGAAAATAGAAGTGCTTCTTGGAAATCCGCACTATAAAGCAATTACCAATACACTAATTAACTTAAATGTGTGCAACAGCTTAATCCCGCCGTTTATGAAACACTCCACAGCAATCACACACTTTTCCTGTCACGTTTCATATTAAAGGGAGATGGCCCGATTTAAGTCTTTAATTTTTTCATCTTGATAGAATGGCCTTCACCCCAAAACCCCATCTGTGAAGTTTTGCGCCGATATTTCAACCTGTTTTTAAGCGAGAGCAAAAATGTGATTATTTTAATCCCCATAGAGTACTGTGTAAAGTTAAAGACACTATCAGTGATTCACCCAAAAAGAATCAAAATATTTAAAATTTGCAGGAATAGCTTAAAAGTGAAGTATAAGTCTGTTAAATGTCCGTAAGTATTTTTTACCAAATGACAAAAATGACAGAAAAGGAAGAAAACAGAAATATTCAAAGATATGAATCTCCATTCAAATACAAGTTGTAGTAAGTGTCCGTACGGACAATAATGACTGAAATATCCAATTTTGTCTTTATTAGGCTGTGTTTGGCCTTACCACTTGTAGGGTATGTTATGATACCTATAATACTTGTTCCAGACATGCACAAATCTGATTTTTAATGATTTTTTTCTTTTTCAGATTTTTCAAATCACTGATAGTGCCTTTAATATTGGTTGACCAAAATGAGGCATAGTTTCGCTCATAACATCCAAACCAAACATCCTTTAGCCCTAAGAGTTCACAGCGTAAATGAGAAAAATAGTAGCTTTCTTCTGAACCCAAAATTTGGACCACTTCCGGTAAAATCTGGTGTCCCTGGGGACGAGGCTATTAGCGATCGGACCAAGGACCTTTAAAATAAGAGCAAGGCATTAAAGTACTGTTGGCTGCAATACACAATCTCTGCAGGATTATCATGTCAGGTGTAGTACTCTCAAAACTATTGCTTTTACACATGTTTAAAGAGACACTGACACATTTGGAAAATAGTGCACCCTCAAAATGTTTTTTCAAAATTGATATTTTTGCATGGCTGTAAAGCTTTTAGCCGTCGCCTGAAATTATTAAGTCCAAATCAACACCCTTATGGGTAAACAAAATGATTTTTATAACAAAACCACCCAGAGTGGTTTTATTGAGTAGACAGTGGATCACAGTGTTAAAACACAAGAAAACATGCACTGGAGATGATTCCCACGCCATCTACCCTCTTTGACCAGTCTGTAACTCAATGAGTACGAGTCTGTGATATTCATGTAATAGACTCATTTGTTGATTAAAGTTACGACAAACCCAAAATTTGGCCTACAAATTACTGGATGTCTTTAGCCTCTTATGAAGGCTCATATCCATTTTGTGGTGTGTTATTTTTTGTGTAAAATATATCTGTATTTTTCGAAGGTCCTAGATTATCATTTGAGAGCAAATTGAAGGAACCATATCTTGTTGAAAATGTGGCAGTGCCCCTTTAAAGGTCCCAGGAAATGAGATGATAAACCTACTCCAAATCTTTATGGGACATTCCATTCCTATAAACAGGGCCAGAAAAAAGAATACACTACCGGTGACATCATTAGTGAAACTATTGATTTTCAGTCAGTGTCATGAATAGATTCACACCAGTCACCTGGAATTTTCTATTACTCTCTGAAAAATCAATAGTTTCACTAATGATGTCATCACCAACCCAAATATTGAATGCTTTATGGTCACTCCTTGTAGACTTGACACAAACCACATCAATTCTATTTGCATTTCCTGGGACCTTTAAACTCACAGAATACATATCGGATTTTGGAATGAATTACATGTACTGCACCATACACCTAGGACCCCAATTCTTACAAAATAAGAAACTTAATCTGTCAAGTTTATCAAAATAGATACACAGTTGGAATACTAGCGGATCTTAATTCTACAGGGAGACTTCTCTAGGGATGTAACCGAATAATTTTTAGCGATGTCAATTCGTTGGAATACAGGATCCAGATAGGACTGCAAAATACAATTTTCTTCAGTTGCAACACAAACTCACATAGACTATGGTAGTACTAAAGTTCGATGTAATCATTTTCAATTATGCTGCTTCCCCTGCAAGATTTGTAACCTCCTTGCAAAATACACTAGAAAAACTACTTTTTGTACCATATCTCTATTTGACTTCACCTAAACCAGTTTCAGCTATACTCCATGCACATATTCAAATACTTGGTCCTCGGACCGCATGTTGTCTTCTGCCGTTGCGGTTTTTTGAATGATAGGCCTCACAATGACTTTGACTTGTATGGTGACCTTTGACCTCATCAACAAATGGGGGATGTCATGTTGCACCTGTGACCCAAATTTGGTTTAAATGTGGATATTACAGGCAAATGTTAACCCTTTTTCAAAACAGACATCAACAGACATCAACAACAACAGACAACAGACTACAGTGGCCAAAGTGATATCCCTATGTGTCTTTCTGCCTTAAGGCAGGCGACACAAAAACTACAACTACTAACTTTAATATAAGCTCCACAGTAAATTCACAAGATTTGCCTTTATTAGCCTACCAACTTCAAGTCTTTCACCCAGTCTCTCACCGAAATTGCAATCCCTTTTGATGTGAGAGCTAAAACCATGATTTTGTAAGCTCCATAGAGTACTGTTAAAATTAATATTGGTCGACCAAAATGGGGCATATTTTCGCTCATAATTTCCAAACCAAACATCCTTCAGTGCTAAGATTTCACAGATATGAGAAAAATAGTAGCTTTTTTCTGATACAAAAATTTTGACCACTTCCGGTAAAATTTGGGGTTCTGGGGACAAGGCTATTAACGGTCGGGCCATGGCCCTTTAAATATTAATGATCAGACCATATAGTTATGAGTAAATTTTTTTTTTAAAATTCATATCATAAATCTGAAATGGATTGGTCCAAAAATGTCTTAATTAAGTGTGATTAATGTATAAAATTTTCCTGTATTTATATTTGACCCACATATATGAATTTTCATTAAAGCATTTAAAATTCCAGTAAGGTCCCTAAACAATTATGAAAGAAATCTGCTATTTGGTTTGAACAAAGAATTGAGCAACAATATGTCCCAATGCGAACCTTCCGTATCAAAATATTGGACAACTTTGATGCGAATGTGGACATTATCCACCCAAATTGACTTCTGTGCACCAAGTGCTATATAGATCCATTTAGCCACTCAACCACTGGAAAGATAAATAAAATTGCATTTAAGCAGAGGCACTTAGCCTCACTTCAGAAATACACCTATCGTGGACACTATTTACAAAGGGGTTAAAAAAACGCCATGTTCTAAAAATATTGGTTGGAACACCTATTGAGAAGTCCACAATTTGCTTTTCCAGCCGTACTCAGACAGGGGTAGCTCAATGGTTGCTGCATTGCTACCTTATAGTAGCCTTTTATGTAACTCATCCAATGTGTGCCTCCCATGTTCCTTCTGGTAAGATTACTTGATTTAATTAACATGTACACTGGCTATACTCAAAAGACTCCTCTATGCTGCGATGCCGTCGGCAAGAACATCACCAGAAGTTCAATGTCTCGAGACAATGTCTTTAAGAAAACGGACAAGTGCTTAACGCTTTGTGCACCTGGTTGAACCTCCTCCTCCTCAATAGAAAGATTCCACATATAATTTGGTACTTTTCAGGAGGATATCTCAATCTCTCAAACTGATCTGGAACTGTCTCACAGACTAGTCAGACCCAGGACTAAGCAAACATGGTCTTTTTCATGGTGACCTAAAACAGTTATTTTTTGACAATTTTTGGAGAATGTTTTTCTAGTTTGAACTCCAACAGGCAAAGCATTAAACACTGATTGGTTGTGCAACTGAACCATGCAAGGGTATTAAACACTGATTGCTTGGGCCCTCTACACACCAACACAAGATTTTGAAGTATTTGAACATGGTTATGGTTAAAGGGACATTCAGATCTGGTGGTGATTCTGTTTTGTCCTGAGTTCTACAAAGGACCACAAAACAAACCTATGCTGAAAATTCCAATTGATTGTAACACTCCCGTTTTTAATTTTATGAGTATTTTTGTATATTTCAGTCCCCTAAAGACCACTTTGTTAATTTAATTATCCAGATCTGGACATCAAATAACAAAAAAAAAGTACAGTATGCACCAAATGTATGTATTGTCTGCCATCGCTGTGAATGGGGCCTAAGGTCACAGGAGGTCACCAAGACCACAGGAGGTCACCAACATGTGGGTCACTACGCAAGGTCCATTGTATCGAAGTCATGAAAATGTGGACAAATATGTGGAAACAGCGGGCAATTATATTTAGGGTTAACATTTGGGACAACATTTTTACCACACAAAGACACACACCACCAAAGCAATCCTTATTTGCCCTCTTGCAGACGACACAAAAATGGCTCTAGTTTAAAATAACAGATTGTTGCCTTTTCATTAGGGGTGTTTGTTGATTTGGAGGTCGACCTATGCATATAAGCAAAATCTGGCTATGTAAAAAAAATGAGGGCGCCCTTCCCACAAAATCTCTGAATGTCCCTTTAAATTCCACATCGCAAGTCCAATAATTGGGGACCACATCTGTCTTACAGATAGGTCCAAATTGGCTATTTACATTCAAACTGAAAATCACTTGCCACACACCAACCAATGTTGCATACCGAACTACACAGTCAAAATGTCATTCAACTGAAGTCTTCTGCAGTGTAGCAAATAGCTTAATTTGGGACACAGGACTTAAAATAGAAAACAGATAATTGGGTTAATGTCCCTTTAACTCATTTTAAAATAAAACAAATGGAAGCCTAATAATGAAAGAGGTTAAATATGCCTTTCAGACCTTCTCGGGTTTGTTGTTCAACCCATAGTTATTCATGACTGCATGTATCGTGTCTTTAATTGAACCAAACTTTGTTGCACACATTTTGTATGAGTATGCTCTGTATGTTAAGCATGGCAACAATTATGGTTGAAGAATTCAAGTCATGTAATCATTATGTTTGTAATTTTTTCTTTATTGTTTCGTTCTTCATATTAAGACTGTTTGAAAGAAACAAGTTTATTCAAGACTGGCTTCAAATAACATCATAAGACTTTATATTTGTTTTGCAAATTAACCACACTGATTGGTCAGGCATGTCAACAATTACAGTTGTAGAATTCAAGTCATGTAGTAATTATTTTTTTTTCTTTTTTGTTTGTTCTTCAAATTCAGACTGTTTAAAATTAACCACATAAAAATCATTTTGGATATTACAGCTGTTTAACCCTATTGCAAACTGTTTCTTTTATTTTTGGAACAATTTTAAGAAGTGCAAAAATTCTGAAAACCAATATCACAGCTGTTTGATCCAATGCAAATTGTTTCTTTTATTATTTTAAACATTTTAAGCAGAAGCACATCAATTCTGACAAACGATATTACAGGTTTTTAACCCTATTGCAAACTGTTTCTTTTATTTTTCTCACAATTTTAAGAAGTGCAACAATTCTGCAAACCAGTATCACAGCTGTTTAAATTAAGAAAATTGTTTCTTTTAATATTTTAAGAATTTTAAGCAGAAGCACATCAATTCTGACAATTGATATTAGAGCTGTTTAAGCCTATTGCAAATTGTTTCTTTTATTTTTGGAACAATTTTAAGAAGTGCAACAATTCTGAAAACCCAATATCACAGCTGATTGATCCAATGCAAATTGTTTCTTTAATTGAATTTTAAGAAGCAGCACATCAATTCTGACAATTTTAAGAAGTGCAACAATTCTGGAAACCAATATCTTTTCTTTTATTATTTGAACAATTTTAGGCAGAAGCATGTCAATTCTGAAACCATTACCACAACTGCTTGATCCTGTTACAATTACACAATTAAAGGTGCATGTTCTGATCATCTTTGGGACCCCCCCCCCCCCCCGGATTTACCCGAAAGTAGTACGCATTTTGGTATTAGATGAAAGGTCATATTTTTCTCATTGTCCTGAAATTTGAGCCCTCAAATCCATTTCATTCCCAAGATATAAACAAAAAACCGCCGTTTTAATGGTTAACCATCAATATTAGCAGAGTATTGAATAGGGTTTTGCAATATGCATTATCATTTCTACTATCAAAACCGCAAGTTTGTTTCCCACAGTACTTGATGAGGAGTATGTGCAACTGCCAAGCTCTCATATCATATAGGAAAACACAATAGACATAAATCGGAACAAGCACATAACTTTAAACACTTTTACAAGTATAAGCAGATGATGCTTTATAGTAGCTATATGTAATGGAACTGTGTCTCTTTTTAAAGATAATGCCCCTCAATGGAGTGCAAGGAATACACAAGTACAAGATGTGTCCTTATAAGGATGGGCAATATAACTGTAGATATGTAAGTAGCCTATATGATAGTTTTAAAGGGTTAATGGCCCCCATTTAGGGATATTAAGTCTGTCATCTTAATGATTGGCTTTCATTCACTCCAAACCCCATCTGTAAAATTTTGCGCCGATATTTCAATCCGTTTTGATGCGAGAGCTAAAAACGTGATTTTGTAAGCCAACGAGTTTCGGTGTAAATTAATAGTGGTCGACACCAAATGGGGCACATTTTTTGCTCATAAATTCCAAACCAAACATCCTTTGGCTTTAAGATTTCACAGGGTGAATGGGAAAAATAGTAGCTTTCTTCTGATACCAAAATGTTGAAATCTGGGGCTTCTGGCTATTAGCGATCGGGCAAGGACCTTTAAATAAACAATAAGTGGAGTAAAATGGTCAATTTACAACAGCCATGTTGACACATGAAAAAGCAGCAAAATGTTCTCTACTTATTTTGAACAGATTCATCTAGAAATGGAAATTTGACAACTAGTGGGTGGTTAAATCAACGCAGTTTGTGTGAAATCCCAGGGCCTTTTGAAGATGGCCACTTCAAGCTTGCCAACAAACCATCTGATCATTTTGATCGACTCCCGGTCCCATCACTCGCCCAACTTTTGGGTTCCCATGCTTTTGTATAGAAATTTTGAAAATGTACTGCTTAAGAGTAAAAAATCACCCCTTTTTTCTTGGAAATCACATTTTTTTGCTTCAATAGACCCCCTTTTGTTGAAATATGATGCTTTTTTTTAAGTTACAACTCTTTTCATTTTCACATCGCTAAATAAATACAATACACATAAAGTATTGTAGGCCTATACCATTAGTACATGGAACTAGGTGCATATACAGTACATATTACATAGTAACTGCCTTACCATCCGATTGGAAATGAAAGCCGTTGTCAATATTTTACCATTCCAAGACTAAAAATCAAAAATCCTAGAATGACTACTAATTACGGTAACAGTTTTCCTTTTTTTTTCAGTAAGAGGTACCCTACTAGAGTTTTCAGTGTCCGAAAATCCTTTCAGAATTTTGCAATCTTTCCAAATTACAATGACTTTGCAATTGTCACAAAAAAAAAAAAAAAAATAACAATTGGGGCAAAACTGACTGCAAAACACCCTTTATTGGTGATCCTACGCATGAGCATGTGTACTTTAGAGTTTGGCGAGTAAGGGGACTGAGGGTTGACTCGGCCTTCATACTAAAACCTCCACAAAATATAGAATACCAACCTTTTGGCAGTGAAGAAGTTTAAATCATAGATGTTTCTCTACAATTTTGAAAAACATGGGATTTTCAAAGAAATTTTATTGATTATCACCAATCAGGAGGGACCCTAAGTATTTGTGAACTACATATCCAGGTTTTGAATTCTATGGCACAAGTGCAATCATGCACCATGGTAGACTTTAAGTTGCTTACCCGGATACAATTTATAGCAGTAGTTGGGTGCAATTTATAGCACACCTTAAAAGATCTATAAAGCAGTCACAGGAATGTGAGAGGCCATGGACAAAAAAAGAAGAGAAAAAAGAGGAAAGAGGAGGGAAAAAAGGAGTAAAAATGCCAAAAACAGGTTGAATATCAAAGAAAAAGCTAAAATTTTGGCACTAACAAAATTTTAAAAAGAGGAATTCCTCTTAAAAGAGGAAATTTCACACCCCTGTAGTCAACCCAGGGACAGAACTTCATAATTACCTGTGTGAATCTATTTGGATTCCTGCAAGAAGAGTTTATGCAAGTCTACCAGTTTGTGCAAAGCCTCATGCAAAAATTCAGATATTCGGGTGTAAAGCAAAGTTAAATACGGATTCTGGAAAACAGCAAAAACATTTTGGACATTACACCAAAAATGTATCTTTCAGCTGAGTATTGCATTATGCAGATGTGGGTGAGGCATATGACGTTTTGTTTTCATTGGCTAAAAATTACTCTTACATCATGCTACATGTGTGCAAGTTAGAGGAATCCAATGAGATACTGTCACCTTGTGCATTCAGGTTTCAATCAGAACTGAATTCTAATGAAGTTGTATGGCTTTTGTGAAATGTCAGTGTGTATAACAGAATCAAGGTCGCATAAAACTAATTACCACTCAGCCTTGTAAATTTTGACAAGTTGACACCACAGTGAATTCAATAGGGGTTCAAAAGCATGTTACAGAGTGGTCATCACACAAATCAACAAGATGCATCCGTGTACGCATATTTTATCATATGAGGCAGTTACTAGACGCCCCAAGCCAGATAGAGGATGCATGGATGCAAGGTTGTTGATTTGTGGTGACCCACTCTGTAACGGTTTGAACCAGGCCCTTTTCAACAAACGAATCTTTCTGAAAAACTGACATTCCATGTAACAGAGGAACAATATAGCCTCACGTGTTATTTCCAGAATGTTGACAATATGACAGAAATCTTTCTTTTTCATAATTTTAAAGCAAGAATTCCAATGTAAAACAATAGTTTTGATATGTGTCTATTGCTCTGGAGTGCACCTGGTGTCCTAACACGAATCCAAAGTCCAGAACGTGAGAACAGGTCAACTTAAGCGGACCATGCTAAACGCAATTCCCTTTGATTTCCATGTTCAACGTGATTGATAACAAATCACAAACGACTTAAGATCCGTACAAAGAGTGTTGATTTCAGCATAAGTGTAATCTAGATGTATTAAAGTGATACGTTGAACCAAAATTTTATTTAGTATGCCAAATATGGACACCGGGGTAAGACCTGAACTTCAGAGCTGATAAAATGTGGAGATATTTCAAATATAATACACAAATTATGATTAAACCTAAAAAAGCATTTAAACTAGGTTATCTGTGGGTGTTTTAAATGCTTCATGCCCACAAGGGCTAACTACGCCACCCCCATGTTGGCACTCCTCAATCAGATCATATGTTCTTTTGAATTTTTTATTTTAATTCTCAGAAACTGCTCCTACCAAGCAACAACCATGAGTATCCCTAGGTACCGACAAGTAAAATATATCAGATGCTCTAAATAGGACCTTCATCAAGCACATTCTCAATACCAAATTACCGAGAAATCTGGCAGGGATTTTGTGAGGCATTCATTTTGCTGATAAACTTAATTGCATAACATTCTCGGCATGATTAGGTTGATGGAAATTAAACCTAAAGCCTGTGGGGGACGTAAATCACGAAGGTCTTTTGTTCATTTTTTAAAACCAAGTCATACACATATGTGGGCAATAGTAGGTTTCAAATCGACAGAAATGCAGTCATAATTTTTCTCTTTCACTTCTCACATGTTAGACAGTGGGTAAATGTTACGGGGTAAACACCAAGTTGGGCAAATGTTGCCAACATGGTAAAAAACGCAAGTTGGGGTAAAGGTTATGTACCACTTGGTTGGGTAATGTCTATCGTGATCCAAATAGTTTACCTATTAAATGTGTAATCAGGGACAAATTACCATATTTAATTGTACAATCAAGGAAATTATATAATTATACGATGAATCATAATGCTTGGCATCCTAGGCATGGTAATGATGGTTGATCAAACTTGAATATATTACATCTAAATGAAACTGTAAATGAACAAATAAATACCTATATGATTAAATATCACTTCATTCTGAATTATGTAATATGATTTTAAACTTTTATACTCATGTATATTTTATATTAATTATTATCTTATCTATCAATTATTTTGTGATTATATTATTCTATAGCGCCGAGTTTATTAACTAATATATGAATCAATATTATTATATAATATAAATCAAGATAGCTATATTTATTTACAAGATAGAGGTACAAGGCCTATACAAAGAAGCTACTGAAAAATGATTGAACTGATATCTAGGGTGACAAAAAATTAAACTCTAAAAAATAAGACAATAACTAATAAGATTAAACATGATTAAATAAGTTTAAAATAGAATAAAATAGCATAATAGAAAACAATATATGCGCAATAAAGCTAAATATAAATTTGGAAAGGAAAAGAAAGAAAGAAAGAAACTAATAAAAACAAATGAAAGAAAAACAGAAAGAAAAACTGAGGAGAATAATAAAAAAGTTGATAATTCAATTCTCAATGCCAAAATTTTAATTATTCATATTCGCCGGGCCTACAGAATTTTTCCAGAGAATTTGTTTTAATGAAAATTATAATTTTCCCCCAACTCATTACCATACCACGGTACTTTCCACAGTTACTTTAGTTTTCCCGCTGCTTCTTGATTGTATCTTAAAGTGGAAACAAAAATATCATTCTTTGCAGGATAAATTACCACTTTGTGGGTAACTTACCGGTGCATTTCCAGGGTATACTTTTTTTCCGAACCGTGCATGTATTTTACCAATAAGTTGAGTAAAACAAATATCACGTGACGTATGTGCCACCAATTAAACATCGTCTGAGGTTTGGGCATCATCATGATCATGGCGAATCAGTAGCAGAGAGGGTGCGGCAGGGGGACGGAAGAGTTCTAATTGACGCTTTGCAGGTGAAGATCACACATTTATAATCAGATAGATAAAAGTAAAGGGGGATCTGGATGCTAAATAAGTGATTTGATTTGTGTGCTGGTATTTTACGACAGTAACGGCTTTTAGTAAAGCGTAAGCTTTTACAAACAGTTCAGTGTTAAAGACACATCATGCACTACATACATGTGCCTATTCATTGCATGCATGCATGCCAGTACTAGCTCGTTGATCTGACCGGTCGTCCCTTGATATGAATGAGTTCACATTGAGTTTAACGGTCGCCAAATACCAGCACACAAAACAAAATAACTTATCTTGAGTAACCAAGATCCACATTTAATTTTATCTATATGTGATTATAAAAGGTGATCTTACCCTTCAAAAGCGTCAATTAGATCTTCCAGTCCCCACACAGCCCGCCAAAAAAAGTGGCTAAATTTACAACCCAATTAATGTGTCAAAATAAATACCGCATCCCCCGTGAATATTACCCAATATACTTGGGTAAAAGCAATACACTGCCCAACAAGTGGATCAATTTAACCCAATTAAGTGGTAAAATACTTACCCAGTAACTTGGGTAAAATTAAATTTTGCCCAACAAAATGGTTTTTTTTTAAACCTTATTTGGGTACTTTTTACCCAACCATGGGTTGGGGTAACACCTTTACCCAAACCCAGAAAATGGGTTGTCCATAGTGCACACGCACGGTGGGGTAAAAGTTGGGTAAAATTTTACCCAACCGTGCTAACCTTGGCAGATGGAACATGGATTAGCTTTTTTTGCGCATATGTCCACAATCGATGGGTTTTTGAGGTATTTAAATGTTGTGTTTATGTGTTCTTTGTGAGTTTATTATTTGGTTTGCATGCATTCGCATGCATGTATATTCCTTTTGGTGGAGTGTGTTTCACTTACAAAGAAAAATAATGCACACGCACACCCACACACACACAACAAAATGCAATACAAAAACACCAAGTTAATAGACATTACAAGCCTGTTGGCTGGGGATTATTTAGACCCACCCCGTTACTCTGCTCAAGTTTTCACTTGTGCCAACAAATTAATAAAAGGAACCATTTACCATTGGTTTGGGCAAAAAACGGAGTTCTGCTTTTGGGAATGCAACCCATTTTCATTGAAAATTGAGTTCTGCTTCAGTCAGGTAAATGCATCTCCCTGTTTGACCGAGGCTGTTAGTCTTCAAACACATATCTAAAACACCCATATCTAACAAACACACACACACCCCTAGCAAATCACATACACACACACACACTAGGAGTACAACCCTATCTTCCCAATGACATCAGTGGACTCCCACTTGTAAACCAATATGCTTTGTTTGGATTTGTTTACAAAACTTTGCCTTTTGATTCTTGGATGTTCTTGATTTGGAAAGTCACTGGGTCAACACCAAGTTCCCCCCCCCCCCCTCCACACATGGGCACAATTTACTTAGGCATCTGTCCTTTAATTCTACTTTATGGAACAAACTATACTCGAAGAGATACGTTTTATTCGTTCTATCCTTACTTTTTGGCAATAATATCGGCACTTGGCCATCCCCAGTCTTGAAAGGTTCAAACAATTCCAAGAGAGTGAATGTGGGGGTTGGACTTAGAGGTCCTAGGAATGACACCTTTGGCCACACCAACCCTTTTGTGCTGGGGGAACAAACTGGGATAGCTAAACACTGTAAACTGGTCCCCAGACGAGGGGTTCGCTAAGGCATCAATGATGCCCAGTGATCAGGATGTTTTGACTTACAGGTTCCTCCTCCTCCTTTTTGAATACAAATGCCTCAATTTCAAGCTGGAATAAACCATCTTTTGGTGTTGATGGATCGAGACACCCCTGAGTATCAAATAATTAGCACCCTTCTATATTTCTATCTATTACCTGATATGAACTACCTAGATTTAGGTCTGGTTTGATGGGAATTTAATTATTAGTTCAATTTCCTTGTGCTAAAATGGCAGCTACATGTAATCTGTTTGGTGAAATTTCCAATATATTGGGTTGCAAGTTTGAAGTAATGGGTTCTTTTAAGGTAAACTGTACTATTCAAATGTATTTTGGTAAGTAAATGATGAAAAAGTCCATCAGTTAGTATTGCAAAATATTGAAGTAAAAATAAGACAGTTATATGGCACTCTGATCACATTGGTTTCGAATTTGAATTAATGAAAGCTTTGTTTCACTTTGATTTAAAATGAATCGAATGCATACACTCTAAAAAGCGTTTATAAAATTCTGGACAAACTTGTGGTAAGATGGTTATATTATCATTTAAACACAAAAATTGTGTTTAGATCGCATTTTTAGCATGTTTAAATACTAAACGTTAAAAACTTCTACACACAGGTTTTGTTTTAAAATGCTAAACGTTTCACCCCATCTTAACACGTTTTGGTGCATAATTCTAACAACGGGGGGCATTTGCTAGCTTTTTTCCATATTTTGTACTCATGTGGGTGTATGTTGTCTGTATTGTACCCTCCACTCATCCTTACTAATCAGGGTCTTTAAATGGATCTGTTTTATCAGGGCCTACACTTGATTACCTCATTGTGTCAGAGCATTGAACTGATGTACGGAAAGGTCCGGGTTGGGAGAATAATGTTGCTGGATTTTTCACAAGACAAAAAAAAATGAGCTTGAGCATGTTATATTTTTGTCTAAAATTTTACCATTTTTAAATGTAAAAATTTTTGACAAATATAATATATTTACCATATTTCAGAGTGCAATGTGTGTTCCTTCTCCCCTTTCACATTAGTATGTTCCAAGGACACAGTTAAGCATTAGAAATGATCTTTTACACTAACTATTCGTTTTAAAGTGTTCATATGTTTACCCAGAGTCAATCATGCGTCTTACCAATTGTACTTTTAAATCAAATTTCTGGAAACTATACCTATTGCTCATAAAAGTTATAGGCACGCAACAAAATTCAGGAGGGATTCCAAAAACAGATACAAACAGCAACCTTTAATGCCATTCTACTACCTGCGCCAACACTAAACTTAATCCTGCCTGTGAACATGCAAATCCCAAATCATCCCTTTTAATCCTACCTTGATCCTACTAACATTCCTATCTAGACCTACCCCCAGATTCTCTGAAAAACACAGCAGTCTTTTTTTTTTCTCATTTGTGTGAATGCTTAACGCCTCCCCTCGCACTACCTCCCTGGCTACCACTAGCTGAAATTGATTCTTATTCATAGCATTCTAGGATGTAGGGCCAATAGGAGACAAGGTAAGAAAAGGTGCATATAGTAGGTCTATTTTTGATTGGTTACTGAAGGGTTTTTAATCCAAGTTTTATATATCAAAGGTAATGAAGCAATCAGAGACAGGTACTGCAAAAAGGTGATAGACCTCCTCGGTTTAAGTAAAGCTTCAAAACTTGAATTAATATGTAATGTTTTAGGTAAAGAAGTATACACACAAGACCGAAAATTAGGTCATTAATGCACTGGTATGCTTTTAAGTGGTGCACAAATATGCACACAAAAGCTGAGATAATTATAACCATAGGTATGAATGTTGCAAAATACTTTGCCTGTTATTGTGATCACATTCAAATGCCCCTTCCAATGAGGTCCCTTCATATTTTACCGGTCTTTATCTAGTTGCACCACTGACAATAATGTCTCATCTCAGTAGACCCGTCCGTTCCTATTCTGCTTCCACCCCTTTATCCTTCCGCACGCGCTAAAGGGTAGCATGCACTAAGCTCTTGTGTGGCTACAGCTCCCCAGCTTTGGAATACGCTTCCTTCTGGCATCTCAAATTTGATGTCTGTTAACTGCATATATTCAAAATTGCCTGTAAGCACCCACTTTTCAAAAGCACAATGAATCTTGATTCATATTTTATTCCATTGATTCGCCTTTTCTGTGTTAATTTTTGGCATTTTTGTTGCATCCCTGTTCACATTTTCTTTGCACACACACTAAAATGCAGGTAACAAACCATATGAATGCTCATCTTCATGCTACAATACATCATTATGAATATGGTTGTATTGTAAGGTTGTAGAACACACAAGCAACAAACAATCACAGTAAAAAAAACTTTGCCCACTTGTTTTAGGAATTTGAGACCCAAAATACGATCTGTTGTTTTGCCAAATCAGTAAGGGTGTTGCAGCGCTGATCTGAGAAAAGGGCCCTTTCAGCAGCTAGGGTGGGGGTCCCTTTAGCATCGGATGGTCGCAACTTTAGTGCTACTAGTATACCCAGTACAGCTTTTCAGTTGCAGTGCTATTTGTGCCTTTTGCCGTGTGCCTGAAAAGTTGGGACAATGTACACGTCCACGTCGCTACTTCGTACTTCGACCTGGACAGACTAGAGTTAAAATATGTGTTTATATTCGTCACATATTCAAAATGAACAAAAAGTCTTAAAGGTCAAGTTATATCCTAGCCTATATATTATATTCTAAAATTTCTTCTTGACAAAATCGTCCCATCAAAACGATACATTTTCAGTTTCGATACACAATCCCGTCACCATTCCGCTCAGTGGTTCCACAATTTTCTCACACAGTATAGTGCAACACCAACAATACGACATTACATAAGTCGTAGTTTGCGGCAACCAAACAAAAAATAATCATGAAAAATGTCATCCCGACTCGCTGCTCATCGTTTTACAGATTAATGAGAGCCCTACAGCCCAACACCTCTAATTTTCATCTCACGTGTGGACCCGTCGACCCCCAGATGTGTGCGCCAGGGGAACTTCTGCTCATTATCCACCATACTTCCTCACACACACATCTCATGTACGCAAGGATATTTAAAGCAGGAAACGTAACCCCCAGTGGGAGGATTTCTTATTACAACCGAACACTATTCCCCATATACCCGACGCCCTCAAGTAGAAGACATCTAACCCCCCAATTCCCTGCAACCAAGATGACACTGCGTGGCTTTTTTTGAACAGACTGTTCTAGATATAAGAATATGCAAATTTCATTTCACGTCTGCTCTTTTTTCGTTTTGAAGATTAATCTGTATTTTTGAGGAGTTATTAGTTTTTGTCTGATGGGCGTGATGATTTCAGAAACTTCAGGGGAGCTGTTGCGTTGGTGGGTGGATTCTGTTCTGTGCATGTAGGGTTGATGACTGATTTATTGGTAGACAGGTTTTTTGGGAAAAGAATGAATTTATTTTGTATCTAATAGGGTTAGTCTATTGGCAGAGGGCGTTTGATCAATCCCACATGCAACCATTTTTGGGGAATCACCTCAATAAGGGTCATAGTGATCCCATAAAAAATCCTAATTCCTTAATACAATGAAAACCCTGACTTTAACAATTAACCCCCATTTTAGCACACAACGCATATTACTGATGGATTTTAAGCATAATTATGAAATGTCTTGTGGTTTCTTAAAACTTTGGAACACTTTTTAGCCCAAGTACTGACATGTGGTTTGTACAGTACAGTATAGGCGCATTGCTATGCATTATGGATTTATTTTCAAAACACCCTCTCGTCTGGGGTAAACACACAAAGGTCCGTATATGGCTCCTACAGAAGGATGATTGTACACACTTTCAGGTATATAAACACACTGCCCAACAAATCATATACATTGTTGCAAATACATATAGTTCAAGACACACATGCACACAACACTAATACATAACAATAAGATGAAGTAAAACACACACACTCAAAGTACAAAACACTACACACCAATGAAATCTTTTTTATCATTTAGTAAATAAAGGCAATATTATGAATATAACTTATTCCATATATTAATTTTGATGGGCTGTGCCTTTAACTACTAAAATTGATAAATTTTTATGGGAATGGGTTGGCACAGCGTACTCCCCTCCCCTCAACAATGAGGTCCCTCGGTTTCAATCCCTGTAAGGGCTCGTTCTTGCGAGAACTTTATGTGATAAGGTTTTCTGTGATCCCATACCTCGTTCCGGCAGGTTTTACTCAGTTGCCTCCTGCTTCTCAAATCAAGCTTCTTGACATAACTGTGTTTTTGGGTAATTAAGTTTCTTTTCCTCTGATGGCTGCCACAATGCAAATCGCCTTGAGAAGTTTCGTGGATATGTCACGGTTTAAAAAATATTAAAATTATGATTTATGATTTCAAAAGTTATGGTGGTGGGCTGTCTCTAAGAAGAAGCAAATATTTAACATTGCTGTTGGAGATTTTTTTAAAATTCTACACACAAAAATATCTCCACAAGGTGTACCTAAATCTTTATAAGTACAGACCTTGACCTATCTCATACCAATACAGAGCTAAAAGGTGCACGAGAGAATGTCACCCATAACAGGTATCCCTAAAAAATATGAAAATTCTGAAATTTTTTTGCACCAATGTAAGGGCTTTTTATCAAAAATGTCCCCATTTGAAAGGATTAGCTAAAAAGTCTTTTCTTTTGGTACAAAAATTGTGAAATTAAATTTTCTCTAGGACAAATACGAAATTCAGCCTATGTTTTTATACTGAAATTAAGCAAATGAAAATCCGCCTTTGTTTTCCCTTTCACGGCATTTCTGTACCAAAGACAAGGTAAGAAATCTATGGGGGGTCTTATCTACCGAAATCATCTACATATGACACAATATTGGAGCCCCAAATCTCATCTCTTTTGCACCTTTAATACCTTGACACACATACACACACTGAGACACGCACACACAATATACCAAAACGCACACACACCACACCAAGGCACAGACGTGACCCTCCCAAAAACCCAGAAAGGAACACAACTCACACAAAGACAACACACCATGACCCCCACACCCCAAGCATGTGAAAGCTGAGAGTGGGCATTTGTTTCAACATTGAACTCTTTAGTGCTGCTTAGCTTAACCCAGTACCATTGACACTCAATTTGATATGCGTGTTTTGTTACTCGGTAAAGCTGAAGCTGAACAGGCAGGGAATATCACTCTATATTTTAATCTGGTACCAAAACTGCAAACCCATAATTAAGTTTTATTGCAAAAAAGCAATAAACTGATATTTAACACCATAATGATTTTCTGATCCCGTTTTGGGTTGCCTGGTTACCTATTGTTATGGGAACCATTCGTCCTTCACAACCCTTGTGTCTTCCACAACCAATAAGGGTGTTGTATTTTTCGTGGAAGCTGAGCCGCTTTCTGGAACTGGGTCACTTTCGCTATTTGCCACCGGGGAGTCTAATCGCCCCTTCTTGCTTGTGGGCAATTATAAAATTTTAACTGCTAATTGTGTGTGTTGCGCGAAGTATAGTATTTTGTCTTGATAGAATTTGGATTTTTCCCGTTTCAGTCAGTCGACAATTTACTTGTTTCCTATAGTGTGAA
>JAMKCH010023813.1:0-21736 GCA_023653785.1 Ophioderma brevispina
AATTTTGAGAAATTTTTCAAAAACCTAACATTTTCAAAAAATTTTCAATTTTAAAAATCTGTGTTGTGGAAATTTTTTTTCTAGAACCACTTTTCCAAAATTGCTAAATTTGCCGGTCCATCAATATGAAAAACCACAAAAAATTTTGAATTTCAAAATTTTGGAGAAATCTTGAAAAACCTAAATTTTCAAAAAATTTTCAATTTTAAAAATCTGGTTGAGAAAATTTTTGTTCTAGAAACACTTTCAAAAATGTGTCAATTTTGGCGGTACTTCAATATGACAAACCACAAAAAATTTTGAATTTCTGTTTTTCTATGAAGACAATATCAAAAATTCTCAAAATGCACATTTTCCTAAAACTCATGTTTTGTAGTAGTCATGCACTGTATCCCGATTGCTCCAAATGAGCCATTCAGCGTAGAGGAAAAACTGGTCAATCCTGACAAACCAATTTCCTGTAGGAATTTTAACTTGACATTTTTAGACTAATTAGAACCTGCCGGGTCAATCTTTGGAGGACAAACTAAAAAAAAATTAATTTCAATTTTGAGAATTCTTTGCAAAAATCCTAAATTTTCAAAAAATTTTCAATTAAAATCTGGTTGAGAAAATTTTTTTTTCGAGAAACCCTTTTCTAAAATGCGTAATTTTGGCGGTACACAATATACACACCACAACAAATTTTGATTTCAAAATTTTGAGAACTGCTTGCCAAATAACTTTTCAAAAAATTTTCAATTTTAAAAATCTGGTTGAGAAAATTTTTTTTCTGAAACACATTTTCTAGAAAAAAAATGCGGAATTTTGGCGTTACAGCAATATGACACACCACAAAAAATTTGAATTTCATTCAAAATTTTGAGAATCCTTGAAAAACTCAATTTTCCAAAAAATTTTCAATTTTAAAAATTCTGGTTGAGAAAATTTTTTTTCTAGAAACACATTTTCGAAATGCTAATTTGGCGGTACAGCAATATGACACCCACAAAAAATTTTGAATTTCAAATTTTTGAAAATCTTGAAAAAATAAATTTTCAAAAAATTTTCAATTTTAAAAATCTGGTTGCGAAAATTTTTTTCTAGAAACACTTTTTCAAAAATGTGTAATTTTGGCGGTACATCAATATGAAAACCACAAAAAATTTGAATTTCAAAATTTTTAGAAAACTTGAAAAACATAAATTTTCAAAAAAAAATTCCAATTTTAAAAATCTGGTTAGAAAATTTTTTTCTAGAAACACGTTTTCAAAAATGTGTAAAATTTTGGCGGGTACTCAATATGACAAACCACAAAAAATTTTGAATTTCAAAATTTTGAGAAATCTTAAACCTAAATTTTCAAAAAAAAATTCAATTTTAAAAATCTGGTTTAGAAATTTTTTTTTTTCTAGAACACTTTTTCAAAAATGTATAATAGACTATTTGCACTATCCCCGAAATGCATCTAATTCGGTGCCCATTTCCATCCGGGACCTTTTACCAGCCTCAAGTCGGCTAAAAACATACGGTTAGCAGCGTACGTTTAATACCAGAAAAATTAACCTATCTTGACGTTGCACTATAGTTGTGTAATCGTCCGGTAGGTGACCAGTAGGGCACAGTTACGATCGAAAATATCACGTTTTGTGTGATTTCAACACATTTGCCTCGATTGTTTTGTTCCAAAGATATTCTTTTCTACATTTTTGTAAGATTATTCGCGTGAAAAGGTACTTTGTATGTAATTTAGGCCACTGTTCGGCGAGCGAAGAACAAAATTTGTTTTTGTAAACATGCCTCTGGAAGAGTCGACTTTAACCGGATAAAAACAAGTGGACTAACGGTTAAAAAAAAGTCGACCTTAACCGATGTTTTTGTTTAAGGTCGACTTGTTTTAATCCGTTTTTAAGGTCCACTTGTTTTTATCCGTTAAGGTCCACTTGTTTTAATCCGGTAAGGTACCTGTTTTTATCCGGTTAAGGTCCACTTGTTTTTACGGGGTTAAGGTCCACTTGTTTTTATCCGGTTAAGATCGACTTGTTTTTATCCGTTAAGGAGGCGATATACCAAATATTTCCTTTGTTATCCTTGTTTTTCAAATGCGCCTATCTCCGTTATTTCTCCGTCAGATTTGAGTTTGGTTATCAAAATTTAGCTCTTTTTGTAATCTTTCGATTTATTTCGACCAGTTGGGTGTTTTTCATGGTTAGAATTTTTTGTAAGCCCTTGCCTTCAAAATATGCGTGTTTCTCAATTGAAAACCCCGCCATGTCCGCTCTGGCACGCATGTAGTTCCCTCGATTTTGGTTGAAAAAAAATTAAACCAAATTCGCCCACTTTTCCTATATCTATCAATGCCAAAATCACAGCTTATTTGACACTAAATTTACGTTCTTAAGTCCAAATAGTCGACAACAAGATATAGCGAAAAAACATTGTTGGTGCATTGTTTTAAAAAAGGCGTTAAGTACTTTGATCCCACAATTTGGCCCGAATATTTAGTCGTTGCGCCCCCTTAAGATCGACTTGTTTTTAACCGTTAGGTCCATTGTTTTTATTTTTCGGTAGGTCCCACTTGTGTTATCGGTTAAGGTCCAATTGTTGAATCAGGTAAGGTCTTAATACTTTCATAGATAAACAGAAAATAGTAAAATAAGCTTTTTTTTTGAAAAAAAGTAAGTGTTCTATAAAAAACTTCTCTACCGATTTTTTAACAGAAAAAGTGGACGTAACCGGAATAAAACCAGTGTGGACCTTAAACGGATAAAAACAAGTCGATCTTAACCGGATAAAAACAAGTCGATCTTAACCGGATAAAAACAAGTCGACCTTAATGGATAAAAACAAGGGGACCTTAACCGGATAAAAACAAGTCGGACCTTAAACGGATAAAAGAAGTCGACCTTAACTGGATTATAAAAAACAAGTGGACCTTAACCGGAAAAAAACAAGTGGACCTTAAACGGAATTAAAAACAAAAGGACTTAAACGGAGAAAAAACAAGTCGACCCTTAAACAGATTAAAAAAAGTCGACCTTAACCGGATAAAAACAAGGCGAAGGATAGCAGGGGGTGGATGGGGTGCATCCTTGACACTTTACACACATCAACTGTTGGCTTTGGATATCTTTCCTTCATAGATAAAAATTTGAATTTATTTGAAAATTTAGATCAGGTTGACCTCTTTGCGTCAATTTTCAGGGGTAGTCTTACTACGCAATTTCCATACCAATTCCCGGTAGAGGTACCTACTAGATTAGAAAACGGCCAACTCGGTAATCCTGTATAGCGGTTTTAATTATTTTCTTTTCATAGCTGCATTATGTTTTATTTACAAGTAACCCTAACCCAAAACCTAACCATAAAGGCCAAAATGAAAATGGCATCGTGGAATTGAGGCAGGTAAAGTGGCTAAGAGTACTCGCCGTATTTGGCAAAGAATTTTAGGCTTTTATTCTTTGTTTACTATAAAAGTAGGGATCCAACTTTTTTTTAGGTCTAAACCATCGTTTCTGGATATTCAAGACCTCTTTAACAAAACTATTAGGTCTGTTTTCACAAAGGAACGATAATAAAGGGATGTTGATATGACCTAAACCTAGAGCAATTTAGACAAATCGGCATTTTGAATTAGGAAAAAATGACTGATTACTGGCTTTAAATTCGCACCTGCAGTAATTTTCTTCTGGACAGGTAACATTTTGGCCGGGGCATATTTGGTTCACCAATCAAATGAATGCAAATCAACTAATTGTATAGTGGATGTCTGTCTCTCAGTCTTAAAGGGCGACTCAGAGATTTCAAAAATGTTAGGATTGTGTGTGTGTATCATTTACAAAGAGTCAACTAAAAACTGAAGATAGTCACCTAAAAGCTCAATTATAGTTTGAGATGAATCGGAATATTTCGTTTGATGTAAGTAAAAAGTTTTGTATAGTAAACAGTAAAAAAGGGTAAAATAAAATTTAAAGTTAGAAACAAATGGTAAATTGGATAAATAAAACCAAATAATAGGCTGTTAATAAATGAAAATAATTAAGCATAAATGAACTAAATTTAAAACAAATTGTAAATTGGTAAAGAAACCAAATAATAGGCTGTTAATAAATGAAAATAATTAAGCAGAAAATGGAATAAATTTATAAACAAATTGTAAATAAATTTATAAATTAAAATAATTGGAAAATTAAAAACTAATGAGAAAATAACAAAAAAAGAAAAAAGTAAATTAAATGGGTATTAAAAATAATGAATAGAGTAGGAAATTAAAATGTTATGGAATAAAGGTAAATAGGAAAATAAAAATATTAAAGTTATTTTTATAGTGAAATAAAAAAAAATAAATACAAGTACAAATACAAGGTATGTAGATAAATGAAATTGATGTAGCCTGATTGAATGCATTCAACTTGGTTTAAAAAAATATGGAAGAATTTGTATTATGCCACAACCCTATGCATTCGGCGGCCTCAACAGATAAACTGCATGTAAAACATGCATGTAAAATGCATGGCAGAATACTGAATCATACCGAAAAATGTCTAAATTCTGAGAAAAAATAAAATATTGACAAGTAGACGGCCGGCCGTTACAGCAAAAAGTGCTCAGAAAAGTTTTGACGGCGTTGTTTGTTACAAACATCCAACCATGTGGATTTGAATCCTCGTGGGACATACAATAGCGTATGAGGTGTTGGCCATTCTCAATTTTTAAATTTTGGGTTAAAAAATGGCCAAAAAGGTCCAAAAATTGTCCAAAAATTGGTAAATCAGTCGAAATGCATTCCTTTTTTAATAATCTATCAGGACATGTCAAATACCTTCAAAGGATTAATACCAACTCGTTATTTACTTCAACGGCTGAGAGATCACTACGGAGTGTGTGGTGATGCCCTCCAGTGGTTTACAAGCTATCTTCGTGACCGTCGCCAAATTGTTACTGTTGGGAACTCCAAGTCAAGAACACATGTCATGGATTGCTCCGTCCCTCAAGGATCTGTTGCTGGTCCGTTTATGTTCACCACCTACGCAGCTCCCCTTGAGGATGTCATTGCTTCTTATGGTGTTGAATGTATGATATATGCAGATGATAATCAGATTTATCTTGTTCTGAATTCTTCAAATCGTGATGATCAACTTCATTCTTTGGAGGAATGTATTCACGGTGTCAAGAATGGACTGCTAGTAATAAGCTCTTGTTGAATAACAAAAAGACAGACAGAAGTTGTTCATTTCACCTCTCGTTTTATGAAACGGCTAAGTTCCCATTCTCTTCATCTGTGTCGGGGCGTCCGACGTTGACAACTCCTCTGAAGCGCGTAATCTGGGCGTCATTATGGATCAGCATATGCAGTTGTCATCGCATGTAAACAAAGTCTGCCAGGCAGCGTGTCTTGCAATTTCAAAAATTGGACGCATTCGCAGGTATATCGATCGCACTACCGCTGAACGCTTAGTTCACGCATTCGTGACCTCTAGACTTGACGCAAATAAACCAGAGTGGGTATGGCTACCAGATACTGCCATTTCCAAATTGCAGCGTGTGCAAAATAGCTCCGTGAGGCTGGTTTTGGGTGTCATTGATTCGCTGAGAAGAAACGAACTCCATTGGCTATCTATTAAGGACCGAATAGTGTTAAAGATTCTTATGCCTTACCTTCAAATGTCTCAATGGACAAGCACCACAATATCTGGCTGATCTCCTTACCATCTACCGTCCACGCCGCTCACTGCGCTCGGCTTCACAACTTTCTCTTGATCCACCTCGTTGCATATCCACATCGTACTACGGCAAGCGGGCCTTTTCAGCTTCCGCACCAAAGTTATGGAATGCACTTCCGAAGTCCATTAAATGTGCCTCATCGCTTGCCACTTTCAAAAAACTGCTCAAGGACTATTTATTTTACAATAACTTCACTGTGTAAATGTAACAGATTAAGATATATGCAAATATGATCTTTTTAGCCTTTATATATGATGTACATTCTGCTATTTGTGTTTTTAATCTATGGTGTGTTTTATTCAGTAATGTCATCATGCTCATTTTTTGTAAATTATGTTTTGTGCTGGTGCTGGGCACCGGTAAATTGGAATTTTATGTAAAGGTCTTTCGCATGGTTTGTATAATGTGTATTTAGTATATTCTTAGTATTTTAATTATACTCTGCCCATGTTTTCTTTTGTAAAGCGCTCAGAGGCCTTTTATTTTGGTATTGGGCGCTATAAAATGCTGTGTTATTATATTATTATTATTTAAGTGAATATAATGGAAGTCATTCCAATTTATAATTTGTGGGGTCAAAATGGCCAAAAAAGGTCAAAATGTCCAAAAATAGGTAAATCAGTCGAAATGCATTCCTTTCTTAAAATAATCTACCAGGACATGTCCATTTACCTTCAAAGGAGTCATATTTAGGTGAATATAATGGAAGCAATTCCAATTTGTAAATTTTGGGGTCAAAATGGCCAAAAAAGGTCAAAATAGTCACAAACTAGGTGCTAATTCAGTTCGAAATTTGCATTCTTTCTTAAAATAATCTAACAGGAACATGTCCATTTCCTTCAGGAGGTCATATTTAGGTGCAATAATGAAAGCCATTCCAATTGGGTTTGTACATTTGGTCAAAATGGCCAAAAAAGGTCAACATCGTCCAAAATAGTGTGTAAATCAATAGTACTGCCTTCTTTTCTCAAGCTTGTTCACAGAATATGTGCGTGGTGGCTGTACAATCCCAAGGGAACACAATGGAGTGCTAGCCATTTCAATTTGCATATTTGGGTAAAATTGGCCAAAAACAACAAAAAAATGTCCCAAAATCCAAAATGAGTCAAAATGATTTCCTTCTCAACAATCATAATGGGAATATGTAAAAAGTTTTCTTCCCAACAGAACTATCTGAACAGAGTCGTAGTCAATTCAATTGACCGGTGTGGGTCAAAAAATGGCCAAAACAAGTTCAAATTGTCCAAAATTAGGTCAAAATGGCCAAAACAAGTTCAAATTTGTCCAAAAAATACTAAATTGTATTAACACTTTCTCAAAATAGCTTAAAGGAAACAGGAAGTCATTACTTCCCGGACGTGATAAGTAAAAAAGTGCTCGCCTTTTCATGAACACATTTTGGGGTGAAGGTTAAAAAGTCCAAAAGGGGAAAAATGTCAAAATATGATAAAACAGTCATAGTTGGCTCTTTTTAAAATACCAAGGAATATTAAAATGGGGTGCATACAGTGCTAGGTATTCAAATTACCCATTTTGGAATAAAGGAGTCACATTGGGCTGAGGATCAAAATGAACTCAAGATTAGAGGGGGAATCTCCAGATTTATGGTCAATATGGTCCAAAATATAAAACTGTATAGACGTTAGTATGTATATGGGATTGGTCACTTTTGAAAATCCAAAAATGTGGCTGACAGAAGACAGTAAGTGTGCACGTATTGGGGGGTATGTACTGCCTTTTGCTGTGAGAAAAATTGAACTTCTGTCAACAGTTTGGATAGAGGGAGCGGTGTGTTTAGAGCTATAAATTGGCTAGATATGTGTTGAAGTCTTCTCCAGGGCCGAAGGCTTGTTTCTGTTGTGTTTTTTTGTGAGGAAAAAGGTGGATTTTTGGATGAATTCTGAGGCAAGTTATGTCAAGAAATGAAGTACATCTACAGATTTGCCAAAGGGGAATATTCCATGTTCCTTAATGGGAGAGTTCATATGAGGAAATGTACATGAGTATGCTCGGAGAGGGAGGTGGTTGAATAAAATGTAAAAAAATATTGAAATCGGAAGGCATAGGCGTGATTTTACAGAGGAACATTTTAGATTGTGTACTTAAGAAGGTTATAAGTTGTTGTTGTTTGTATCGGAACCGAATGTTACCTTTTTGTACAAGATGGGTTTTGAACTTGTGGACGAAGAATGTACATAAGATTCAAGGTATCAAATCCAATATCCACAATGCATTGTGTCAAATGATCTGTAAATAATGCTGGTTAAATACTGTATTATATTGATTATGGGAATAGGTGAAAATTGATAAATGATTCTAATCTCATATTGGGCTCTTAACAAAATCCAATATCCCATAATAACTGTGACAAATTATCCTGAATACGTTGGTTTATAGCAGAATCGTTACAGATGTGATGTCAAAACCTATCTAAAGTCCATATTGTGTTATTTGGGATAGGGGATTGTGTTGAAGGATCTGCCTGAACTACATGGCATCTAATCCTTACATTGGCCTTGGCCCACTTAAAGCGCTCCAGGGCTTCCTGCTATAGGCCTACTGTTTATTGCTAATTGACAATGTTTCCTTTTGCTACCTAATAGATAAATAAAAAAATAATTAATTGTTTTGGTGTGGAAAGATTTAGTTATAATCCAAAAAATGTTGTGTAAAATTAGAAAAAATAAGCCCAAATTGATATCTAAACAGGACATGCTGTCAATATGTTATTTTAGGTTATTTGGAAGACCGGTTCAGAGATTAGAAATGAAGGCAGAGGCTGAAGGAATTTAAAATAGAAAGAATATATCAGAGAATGAGATATGGGAGGGGGGGGCCCGGGGTGGGGGGAACTCAACTTGATCAGGGTAGGGAATATGTGTGGCCCAACTTTTGTTAGCAGACGTAGTCTGTATAGTATTTGAGGGGTCCAAAACAAGCGTGTCGGCAGAGAACGTCAATGGTGTACGACGGGGGTAAGGTACTGCCTTTCGCATGTGAGTGGAAATTGACTTCTGTTAATGGTTTTTGATAGAGGGGCATTCGTTGGAGCTATAAATTGGATGTGTTATGTGCTGAAGTCTGCTCAAGGGCCGAAAGGCCTGTTTATTTTTTTTTTGGGGGGGTTTTTTTTTTGTAATGGAACAAAGTGAACTTTGGACGAATTGTGAGACAAGTTGTTTCAAGAAATGAGCCGTTTTTGTTTTCGTTTTCCGAACTCAGGCCATTTGGAATGTTCGTAAATAGGGGGTTAAACTGGGAAGAGCTTCAGACGGTTGTGAATGGGGTCTGGGTAGATCGAAATTGGAAGAAAAAGACATGGGACTTTGGGGAAGCTAGTAAAGGGGGCCCTGGTATAGTTGCAAAGGGGCCCTGTGGTCGGTCGTCAGACAGGGACCCTAAGGTGGTGACATAGTTTACTAATGCTACAGGAAACGTCTGCTAAGGTTCCGCACGGAACCTAACAACAAACGCCGCAAACCGCAAAGCGAGAACCGAGAAATCTGAGTTGAAATGAAATGCATCAATAATTGTCCTAAGGTTTATTGTTATCATTAACATTTACCATCCCTCAGTAAATTAGAGTATGGCTATCCAATTCTCAGATTTGATGGAAATTTACAACAAATGGGATAAAAGTAGCTATTTGTCAAAACTGTTAATCAAGCATAGTTCACCTCAAGAGTGCATTAAAGGTGAAAATGAGTGGGCCATTAAATGCACTTTTCTATGGACGGAAGCAAAGAAATAAAAGAAAATCAAAAGTCGTTAAATTGTTATTATAATCGCCCCTCCTTTAACGGTTATCATAGTGGTAGATACACGCATGAAAAAGTACTAAGAACAGATTCTATAAAGCAAACCCGATGTTTATTCTTTGGTTTTCAGGGATAGTATGCGTACTCTCTGTCCATTGATATCAAAATAAGTACCAACAGACCTAGTATGGCGTCAGAAATGACGTCATCAAGGCCTCGAGTCTGCAAAAATGGTCCCCGAAATTGGTATTTTCCACAGAAAATCTATAGGTGAAAATCCATTGTGCGCTAAAAGGTAGGAATATCGGATTTATTTTCCACGGGGTTTTCAGCTCTAAATGTGACCAATTGGCTAATTTTTTAAAATAGAGTTTTAGAGTTAAACTATGCATAATATATTCAAAATCACCATAAAATACTCGGGTGGCAACCACCCCCTTAGCCTTCGACTTGACGGCATACCCTACCCCACTGTGACAGGTACCATTCTTCACATTTTTCGCTAAATGACCAGAAAGGAGAGAGAATGATTACCTAAAAGCTTTGTATGAAAGCTTTGGCCCATTGTAGCGCAGTTGAATATTTTAATTTTTAATGTTTTAGTTTTTTTCTTTTTTTGACATTTTGGTAAAGAAAAGAACAGTAACTGTTCCAATTTGGCGGCATGTTCAGTTATGGTTTAAATGGTCCAAAAGGTCACTTCTCCGACATGTGGGAGCAAAATAATTAAAAGGGTCTTGTGCATTAGACCTATTTCATTATTTAATGCCTAAGTCAATGCAGACAATGGGCCTGTGATCCACCCAGAACGGGACAAGCTTGATGGACTATTTTTTAGTGTTAATATTGATCAAACTCCCCCAGGTACAAATTTAAAACAAGAGCAGCCTACCCTCAGCTCCTTGATAGATCACATAATACTAAACTACAACAAGCCTTGGTCGCGCTAAATAAATTTCGTGGAATAAAAATTATTACAATTTCCAAACTAAGAACCAGATATAGAGGAGAAATATCAATTGATATAAAAAATTCAAGTGATAAAACATTGTTTAACAGTGTGTGGTCCTTTGTGTTCATCAGAATGCGAATAGTTCAAAGAACTGGTATATTGTGATTATTATTTTATTTTATTCAATATTAAGTTCGGCTATTTAATGTATAGCCCGAAGAAATATATGTGACAATCTTAAGATGCAGTTAAAAACTAATTTAAACGTAATTTCGCTGAGTATAATGTCCATTACACTTAACATCCGAGATCTAGAAAATCAACACACTGGACTAACACTATGTTTTAATATTCCAATAGAAATCTATATAATTCACAGGGTAATGATTAAAAATTGGCAAAGTCAACGTTTTTATCAATTGGTTTCCCATCTTTAGTGATTCTGGATCAATTTTGGGAAAATTTAAAATTTCGTGCCCATTTCGACTCCAAAATCTATGATGGCTGGCAGTCTAATACCATGTTTACTTATTATATCAGTGGGATGTAAACGCACTATTCTTTTGACCTACTGTGCAAAAAGAAGACATTATGGAAGAGTAAGACAAAGTAATACGTTTCGTTATCTCACCCATTTAAATTGATTTGAATCAGTTTTGGATGATTTTGTCCAATTTATTCCATTTTGACTCAGAAATCTATAAAAGTTAAATAGCTAGCATTCTTTTCACCTGATGAAAAGGCAAAACACTTATATTGACCTACTTTGAAAAGAGGAATTATAATACGATTGGCCATTTCAACCCAAAATCTGTCAATTAAGCCAAACTAGCTTTCTATTCACTTATTATGACACATTCGGATGTGTTGTAAGTTATTGACAAGTTTGTGATAAAATAGAAAAAACAAGTATTTTAAAAATTTGATCTAAAAATATGAAAAAACTAGAATGACAGCACTAAGCTACTATTGATGTTTCTTGAGGATTTGAACGGCGAATGTTCCTTGAAAATGTTATGTGAAACGAATGTAGGTGGGGCTGAGGTATCCATTTTGGCCAATTTACACCAAAATCCTAGGAAATCGGAATGGCTTCCATTTCCTTTGAAGGTGAATGGGACATGTTCTAATCAAGAGTCTATTTTAAGAAAGAAATGTATGTCGACTGATTTACCTATTTTTGGACAATTTTGACCCTTGTTTTTTGGCCATTTTGACCCAAAAAGGTATAAATCGGAATGGCTTCCATGATACTCACTTTAAGCGGCACTGGCACATTTTCACAAAATATGAAATTCCTCAATTTGCTCTCAAATGATAGTCTAGGCCATGGAAGAACAGAGATTATTTTACACATAAAAATAACATACCCCAAAACAGTAGGGACATGATTATGAGGATAAAGATTACCCAGGTAATTGTCGGATAACCTTTTAACGTTTTCCCTAACTTTAATCAACAAATGTGTATATTACATGAATATGTTGACTCGTACTCACTGATATTAAAACACAAAGGAGTTATTCGACCGATCAACAGTGTGCATAGCATGTGAAACATGCATACGTGTGCGTGTTCTTGTGTTTTTTAAACGCCATTTTTCGTCGTCTGTGAATTTTCGCGTCGCCGGCGACGCTAATTACAAACTCGTTCCGTTAACCCATAAGGAAGCTGATTTGGTCTTAATCATTTCGGGGGAGAGGGCTTTGTATATAAAGCTTTAAAACCATGAAAAAATATCGATTTTTTGAAAAATCTTGAGGGCCGCACTATTTTTCAAATGGCCAGTTGTCTCTTTAAATAGGACTCTTTTGAAGGTAAATGGACCATGTCTGATAGACATTTTACGAAAGAAAGAAAAGGAATGCATTTCGACTGACTGATACCTATTTTTGGGAACAATTTTGATTTTTTTGGCCATTTTGACTCCAAAAATTTATAAATTGGAAGGACTTCCATTATATTCACTTAAAATATGACTCGTTGAAGGTGAAATGGGCATGTTCTGATAGGTTATTTGAAGAAAAAGACAGAAAAGAAAAAGAATGCATTTCGACTGATTAACCTATTTTTGACAATTTGACCTTTTGTTGGCCATTTTTTACCTAAAATAAAATGTAGAAAAGGCCAACACCCCATACGTTGGGTACATCCCCTGGTGGTATGAATCCACTAGGTTGGACTTTGTAACAAACAACGCCGTCAAAGGTCATATGGTCCTTTGGCGGCCGTCTAAAGGTAAAAGTTGTGTCTATTAAAGGGCCGACCGATTCGGTTTGGGGGCGAGTTGGTTTTGGGACGAGTGGTGAAAAAGGTGAGACGGAGTGGGTTGTTGTATTGAGCCGAGTTGGTTTTGGGCCGAGTCTGACCAACCGGATCAGCTCTGGAGTGAGCTCAGGATGTTAAAATGCAGATTTACATGCAGAAAAAATCTGTTTTATACAAAGTGCACAATATTTCAGGTTAGCAGCTTTACTAGTAAGCAATCAATTGCCTCAGAGCTTCAGCTTCACAATGGTAACAGGACACTTCACACCCTGTCAATTTCACACCACGTCAACTTCACACCCCGTCAACTTCGCACCCCGTCAAACCTTCACCACACTGTTAAATTGCAACCCTGTAATTTAAACACCCGAAATGTCAAGCAGTAAACAAATAAAAGAGCTTGGCTCTGTCTATGGTGGGTTGGGTGTGTATTCGTATGTACTAAGTGTGTGTGTAAGTCTTCATGCGTGCAAATCTGTGATTTGCATGGTTAAAATAATGTGTATGGATAAAATTGAATGCATCTAGGCCTTTACCACATTGAGGACTGACTGTGGGGAATAGACAGGAAACTCGTACAGTTATAGGACTGTGTTAAACCAGTTAGTATTGTTCCTATGTCATTCTCTTGTCCTTTTCATTCTTTTTGTTCTTCATTGGATACGGTTTGAATCAACTAGAAGGTTTAATTTGATCATCATCACTTTCATTTCTTTTAAAAATCAGTTCTATGCTTAATAAAATAAGTTCAATCGTTAAATTTTACCGCCATTTTTAATAGTCTTTCATTACTGTCATTTTAAGGGCCTATTATTTATGTTAATTATACGAAGATTGGAACCCTATCCCTTGTCCCACTAAGTGGTAATTTGCCATGAAACAAGTGATATATATACAAAATTCAAATTATGATAAATGGTATTCACGTTAATTGTTTAATTTTTGCCCAGCCCCAGATAAGTTTAGTTGTGTTATTTATTATTATATTACAAATATCTGTGTATAATAGTAATTCCATTATAGATTAGACACTCAAAACGATTTACTTTGTATTTGAATAAAGATGTTTTAAAAGAAGGAGAAAATGTGATTTTGAGTTGCTATATTCAATAAAAACATAAGGCTAAAAAAATGAATCTTGAACCTTGATAACTTTACATGGAGAAATACAATAATATTGTCCCAAGCTGTTATTAACAAGATAAATATATAACTAAACAAATCAAATCAAAGCAATTTTTCAGCAAATACAAGGATACAAAGAAATAAATGTGATTTATGTACAAAGTAGAACAGATACGATGTGAAAATAAATTAATTGTGAACATTGGAGAAAAAATATGAATGCTGGGACCTCCACTGGACAACTCCTGGGAGCTTATAGGATGTGGAGGCCCTTACTTAAGGTAACTTAATTAAACTTACAACATACAAAGAGAACACATTATGAAGCGGTCAAGGAAAATATAAGAGAAAAATTTGATGATGGAAATACAAACGAGACAAAAAGAGTGAGAATAAAATTTAAAGACGCGATTAAGGGAGTACCACATGACCGAAGTGGCAAAGAAGTTTAAGACAAAATACAAAAAGATATACATAAACAAAACTTAAAAATACACATACAGACAAGACATAATCCACTCATAAAAACTACATATAATACATGTACACAATACACAAACATATATACACACATACACATATAATATGCGTACCTTGGACGTACACATAAGTACATGCATGTGTGCAATCGATTTTGTTCGTATTGACAGGCATGTTAAAGTCAAACAAAAGTTGTGAAGAAAAGAAAAGTGAGGAGATTGGTCCAACGTAATTTACTCAGGGGTAAATTTTGGCCCGATATATTTACGCGATGCGTAAATAAAATATGTCCCGCCGAATGTTGCGATCACTAATTGAATGTGTTTTAAAATCAAACTTCGAAGGTACTTCAAATTTCATGCGATGCTCGCTAAATCCCATTTTTGTCAGTAAAGTGACCATGCATCAGGGGAAATTGTGATACAGTAAATGCCTTTATAAAACAAAAAAAATTAAACATTGAAATGGGGAGGAAGATGCCCGTTCCTATTTGCTGCCAACTTCTATTGGTCAACATTCCCTCTCATGTGCGTCATAATGGTTCGCACGGTGACTATTCCATTTTGGCCGAGGCAATACACGGTCACCGCCGTGCGTGTACGGTATAAAATAAGACGGGAATCTACCAAAGATGCTGAGGTTTACAATGTAATTTTACCGATCGCGTGTGGTTCCTATCGATCTTAGTTTTGTCTGGGTTGGGATGAATCGGTTTTATTCTAAACTCCAATTATCGTAATTGACCAGCAGCTATGGGAAAACTGCCCAAGTTATAATCTGTCGATGTTATAATCCGATAAGCCTAATTAGCCGCCATTCATAACGGACTCATTGCGACTGCCTACTCAAAAGCTCCAAAACCACTTAAATCTTCCAAGTCATACAGAGAGATATGATAGACCAGTCATACGCTTACCTTGTGGTACTGGTACGAAATTCAAGATATATGCTATATCTATATAGCTATATCCGTGATGAAAGGAATCAGGGTCATGAGACCTTTGTAACAGATCGATTAGGCCTATAGGTTTTCCTAGCTCTGCATGCATGAAATGGATCTGTCAATCACAGAGTTGTATCCGGGTGATCGATCAATATGATTGACCTGTCTGTGCTGTGCTGTGTGAAGTTTCAGGTAGCAAACTGAACAATTGCGGAAGATATACCAATAACTCAAGACAGCTTTTATGCTTCATACTTACTGCATTTATTTGAACGTGAAATAAATATTCAGAATATTTTCCGCATAAATATTCACTGACAGGTCACACTAATACTTTTGCGCGGCAGTAACGATGGCAGTATAACAGCAGAAAAGAAAAGAAAAAAGAACAATTAAATATTTATACTGTTTATAAATTTACGGTTATTTACTGGCACTGCAGTCAGTCAATGCATCCTGGAACTGCCAGTTAATTACCGTAAGTTTTTTATACGGATTAAAAAAAATCATGTTATTAAAAGTTTGAAGTGAAGTGTGTAAATTTGTACGTTTGTCCAATGTTTCGATTAACCATGGAGGTTAACGAACTTTCGGAATAATACCTTATATCATAAGGAATTTCATGTCGTGAAGCGACATTTTTGACTATAACTTTAGAACAAAAGCACCGATTGTTGTCACACAAAAAGCAAAATGTCATTCTTTCCTTATTTTTAATTTACTTTTTTTTTTCATTTTAGCCCCTCTAACCCCATATTCCCCCTTAATCATTTCAGGTGAGGGCTAAAGTACATAAAAGCTTTAAACCATGCAAATATATTATTTTTGACAAATCTTGAGGGTGCACTATTTTTTAAATGTGTCCGATTTATCCGGTTTGTTTATCTGAGGATCGCTATTTCGAAGGTTTACCAAAAATTAACTAAAATGAAATAAAGTTCATTGATCCGAAAATGAACCTAAACTTTAATAACCCTTACCCAAATGAACCTAACCCTAGCCCTAAACTCTAACCCTTACCCTAACAATAGACCAACAATAACATTGTAACCCTAAAAATTTATTTTTCGAAATAACGAACCATATTTCATTTTCGGATATTAAAACAAACCATGGCCTATTTCATTTTCGGATAAACGAATTACCTTCGGAATAACACACCTTCAAATAAACGAACATTCGGAATAACAAACCTTTGGAATAAAGAAACCAATGTTCGGATTAACCATGGAGGTTAACGAACCTTCAGAATAATGCCTACGTAGGTATAGGAAATTTTTGTGCTCGGAATAACGAACCTTCGGAATAATGAACAGCAACCCCCAACAAAAGCAATGGGTGCAGTAAGCCTGTTTAGTTTAATTTATTAGCCAGCCAAAAGGTTACTTACAGAAAAAAAAAGATGGCATCAAAATTGCATTTTATAAGGAATTTGCGGCTCTGTAGGAAGTTCAAGTGACAGTACAGAATCAGGGTGCAAAATTTGGCACCGCGTAAATACGGCCGCCGGAAAACACAAACCTATTCTCACCCTTTATATCGACAGAAACAAAATGAAGGTGCTAGAATCACAAACTACAAATCATTGAAAAGATGACAAAAAGGTATGTACATAAAACAGCATTTGTATGACTTTGCCGGCCTCTGTAAGGAAGTGAAAATACCGGAGGTACCAGGGTGCAGAATTTGGAACCACACAACCTCAGACCGCCGGTAAACGGGAAGAAAAATATGACGCATCGAAAAGCACGAAGATCCAAGTGTTTAAATAACCAAGGAGATTGTTGATTTACTTATCCTCTTACTATGCAGCAGAATTATTGAAGGTCAAACAATGTGCAAATAAGTAACCCGAAATGTACTTAAATTTGTAGAAATTTACATTTGCTACATCCACAGTCGATCATCGCATAAGCCTTTATATATAAAAGCTATTACTGTTTTTAAATAAATATCATTTTTTAAACTTATATTCCTAGCTATTCTTTGTGTATGAACTTGTGTTGATCAAATAATGCGCAAAAATTACTAAATTCTACGTAATTATCCATATCTTTTGTATGGATTACATCCGCATCCCAGCGGGTGTGAATTTACAGTGTATGAAATTGACGGGGGGTGAAATTGACGGGGTGTGAAATTGACAGGGTGTGAAGTGTCCAGCTTCCTTCACAATAATATGGCCGAACAAAAGTGGAGGAAGGTTGCCCTCGCAGTTTCGTTTACAACAACAATAGTAAGCGAAGATGCTGCAGTATATCAACATAAGAAAACCTAATCGAGAAATTTGAAACAAGTGAAGACCCCATTGGTCCAACTTTAAGTACGGTATGAAGTGTTGTAATGGCTCTACGCTTCTGGCTTTCCGTCCAGTCTAAAGCACTGCATTACCCCACTAGCACTAGGGACTAGGCAGTAGCAGTAGCAAACATCAGATGATCATGATCAGACGCATTCTTGATCGGAATGGCATTTTTCAGTTTCGGATCGCTCTATTTTGCGGGGCGTTGCGGTGCGGTGGAACATTAAAGTCCTAAAGAACTAGGCTGACTGGAACCTGGGCTTAGCCCTTTAATTTAGTTTTTTGAAAGACTTGATTTGAGATGTATTGAGATTTTTTTTGCCAATGCCATGCATGCGAGATTTATAGCATGTTGAATGATTTTGCACTTCCGGGTCGATCCAAATTTTTTGCACCACGGCATTTGTTCTTTATTAATTTGTTTTATTATAAAATCTAATGGTCACAGTATATATTTGGACTATAATCAATATGAACATCCACATAAAGGTTTTAATTTTAAAGCTGAAACGCATACCGTCGATACCGTAAAGTAATCATGAAATGTAGGGGCCCTCTTCAGTCCATTGAAAAATGTATAGCATCAACCATGGATCATGATTAGAGGGGGTTAATAAAATTACTCTAGCTTTTCTATCCGTCTGGCCTTGGCCTCGACAGGCATTGCCAGTTGGTCTTTCCAATTTTACACTCAGTGGTTGTGAATATAACCTGCAAATATGACAACATAAACTGCACAACCCTAGCATGCTACCTAGACTAAGCTAAATGCACTGTTGTTTGATGGCTGTCATGGCTGTTGCAGGCTTCTTGCCGGGACAGCTGGACTGAATATGTGCGTTAATGTGTTTAATATTTTGACAACCTGAACTTCATGCTAATGTTAAATTGATTATGACCACTTGAATTTACTCAAATTACTAGCACTACTACTGCCCCAACCAGCATCACTAGTACACTATACTTCTTTCCGTCATAATTCCTTTTTCTCCTGCATCAGACATCGCCAATGCATTCCTGCCAGACAGAACCTGACAGGCGTAAGGAAATCCATTAGTCACTCGCGTTACACGCAGCAACTCCGCGCATATGTAGACCTCTATTTCAGAATAGGAGTTGTGACGGGAACTCATAGACAATAGGTTTGGCATGTTTGGATTTCTTCTAATTGGATTACAACTTATATGGTGGAAATACATGTTTTTTGGGGGCCATTACCGTGAATTGAAATTCCTGCTTGATCCTTGGACAATTGGCTGGCATATGTCTTGAACTGAATTTTATGAGTTTAACTGGCAACGCTTCTCGTCAACGGTTCATTTCCATGCTATTCGGTAGAATCCTCCGGGGAGTTGACAGGCTATACATATCCTGGAAGAGTCTGACTCTACATCTGGTTGGTCAATAATATTCAGGTTAGGAAATTAAAAATGTCAAAATTGGTTTAAAATAGTAAAGATTATCTTAAAAGGAGGAATGGCGCGATTTCTATGAAGTTTTTCCTCTTGATAGATTGACCTTCACACAAAAACCCCTCTGTGTAAAGTTTCACAGCACAATATTTCAATCCGTTTTGATGCGAGAGCTAAAAGCGTGATTTTGTAAGCCCATGTTTTAAAATTATGGTCTACCAAAAAAAAAAAATTGGGTCACACTCTTCGCGTCATAACATGCGAACCAACATCCTTTAAGAGCCCTAAGATTTCACTAGGCAAATGAAAAAAATAGTAGTTTCTCTGAATACCAAATGGTTTGACGCACTTCCGGTAAATCCTGGGGTCCCTGGGGACGATGCTATTACAATCGGGCCATGGACCGTTAAAATAGGCCTATACAACTGTCTTCTAAACAATTCACCTCGGTATGAATTCGGTATTCTGCCACCACATTCTTCAACATGCAGTTTATTCTGTTGAGGCTGCAGAATTCATAGGGTGGTGGCGCAATACTAAATTATTTCCCTTCCACCTTCGAGGAACAAGGAACCTGAAGCAAAATTTTGTTACATTCCCAACATTGCATCACAGGAAGTGCTGGTTTCCCAGCTGGTTTTCACTCGTGTAAGCCTGTAAGTGTGCCTAGATTTTTTTTCCAAGGATTGCAGTCATTCACCGCATCAACATTTTGACCAACACTGTTTTTGTGGGCCGCCAGCTATAGCTGGCAGGACCACTTAGCAATCCGTTGTGCGTGTGTGTGTGTGGATGTGTGTGTGGGTGTGTGTGTGGATGTGTGTGTCACAAAATTGTTATTTTTTTTTTAAAATTGACCTCAATTGAAAAGTTGAACTTCAATTGGAACCAAACTTCTGTCGTAGGTGCACATTGGGATCCCTCATATGTTGATGAGGTCAAAGGTCATGTTGAAAGGTCAAAGGTCATGTTGAAAGGTCAAAGGTCATGTGAGGTCAAGTTAAAAAATGGGCTAAAAATGTAAAATTGACCTAAATTGAAAACTTGAAGTTCAATTGGAACCAAACTTGTGTCATAGGTGCACCATGTGATCACTCATATGTTGATGAGGTCAAAGGTCATGTGCCGGGGTCAAAGGTCATGGGGCGGCCCACAGCTTATATTCTTTGAATATAGCGAGCGCGAAAGCCGAGAACCGCGAAATTCTAGTTGTGTTTGTTTTTAGACATAGATTATATAAATCTGTGTGTTCTGATCGTCTTTGGGACCCCCCATTTACCCGAAAGTAGTATCGATTCTGATATCAGATGAAAGGCCATATTTTTCTCATTGTCGTCCAGAAATTTGAGCCCTCAATTACATTTAATTCCAATTAACAAAAAACTGCTATTTTAAGGGGGCTGTTAAGTCAGAAACTTAGTCAATGGCCAGTTTTTAGTTTCTTTAATGTTTAATGGCATTAACATGTTTTCTTTCCATATATTCTAACAGAATATATATTTATTTTTTTCCTCATATTTTGTTCATTTTACTTTTACTATGTTACGCATTTTTGACCAAAAACAATCACATGGGCTGAACTGCAAAAGGGCGGGGAATTTCACGTATTATGCAATACGCGTCTGTTCTATTTGGCGCGCGCAAAAGTTGGAAGTAATGAGCGCATCAGAAACGCCTTGATGCATCGATTCGATGATGCATACCCATGGTAACTTGTATGCAATTGTAAAATGGTTGCCCACATGAGTTGCTTAATGCAAACAGAATGGGATTTTAATTTCACGATTTGAGCCTCATAAATTGTTAAATTTTGATCATAAGAATCCAGTAATTTGACCTGGTGCAGAAGCAGTGTGAAGAATAAGAGATGAAAGGCTTGTGTTTTGGAATAAGGCTATATTTTGGGTGTTTCCATAAGGTGACACCCTTCTTTCTGACACCCAGGTTATGAATTCGGAAACCTTAACGGAATAAACCACACGGTTTATGTGGTTTATTCCGTTAAGGTTTCCGAATTCATATTTTGTAGCGAAACGGGACAATATTTGGACAAAATGGCGATTTTCTCTGTGTTCACTTTCGGCGATAAATTGTGATTTTTGGTTCCCAGTTACTCGAAATTCATATCAGTATGTAATAATAAAACAGGTAAGAAATGAAATGCATTGTATAGAGCATATCAAAATCGAGGGTCAGTATTTTTTAGTTTTTAATTTTTGTTAAAATTGTGATTTATGTCAACCTTTGAACAATCCTGGCGTCGTCCCAAATGTATGCGGATTTTGGTCTTTTTTGGCAAAAAATTTGAAAAATAGTGCAGAATTTGAAAAAAGGGGAAATACCGACCCTAGAACTATGACTCAGGAATACAAAAATGAACAAGGCACATTTTTATAACATTTCTATATTTTTTATAGGGAGGGATCCAAAAAAAATAGTGAAAATCACAATTTTTTATGATTTTCTCAAGAAATACGTATTTTTTGGGGAAAATATTTTCATATTTCGATTCCTTGAGTCATTTCCTTCTCAAATATGTCTACTTTTATGTTGGAACAATAATTAAGAAGATACGGCAAAAAACAGTTCCTTTGAATCCCTGATGACTTAACACCCCCTTAATGGTTGCCCCCTGCGGGTGCGGGGTTAAGAATTGGTCCGATGTGTTCCCCTGCATGTCGTAAGAGGCGACTAAAAGGGGCAACTCGTCTGTTATTTGAATAGATGGGTTGTATTTAAATTTAGGATTATGTAGTATTGTATAAGGATCTCTACTGTATAATTGTATTATTA
>JAMKCH010023814.1:0-34000 GCA_023653785.1 Ophioderma brevispina
CACTCGAATGACTAAACGTAAAGGCGATTTTATCCGTATGGTTTTCATCCAAATTGCCCGCAGATGTCAGCTCGATTACTTCAATGTTCTAATACCACTCGTAGATTATCGCCCTAATCTAATTCCACACCCTCAACAACTCTGCATGTATTATTATGAAATAGCCCTGCTTTAATTTCAACACCGCTTGTGTCCACTCGGGATTTTATCAGCCCGCAATTATAGGATGGCACATAACAAATTTACAAACTTGTTAAGATGTAAACTGAATTTTTTGAAATAAGGAAGCTTGACAAATTAATAATAGATTCGTATTGACTTTGTGAGTTTTGTTGTGACTTTTTTCAATTATTGCCCAGAAAATATGGTCCGTAAAAGTAGGAGAAAGTTTAAAAATAAAAAAGGCCTACCAGTCAGTTGATGGGTCACTAATAATCGACATTTAGTTAACTGCCAGATGTAATGCAACCAAGCACTGAGGACTATGATGTTTAAGTGATTTTTGAAGTTGTGTTCCATAAACCAACTATCAGGGTTAAGAAATGTCAAGCATTGAAAGGTAAAATTGATTGAAGGCTAAACTATTAAAGAGCAGTCAACTAATGTTCCACAGTATTACTTACATAAATTTTTGTTAAAAATACATCCATAATTCCCTCATATATCAAATGTTACATTGCTCAAAGGAGGATGTCCTGTTAAGGAATATTTCTACTATTGTTTTTGCAATTAACCAACATGTGAATGCCATTGCTTGGATATGTTAAGGGTTATTTTATTTTAGATGTTTGTAAACAGTGCCTCTCTGTTGAGATATTGTCCCACACAACAATTCTCATGGAACAAGGCTATAAGAAGCATCCTTAGATTACGTCAAGGGTTTTCAATGATATTGACATCTCTTATAGTCGATTCGCGTTGATCCGTTCGCAGCCGCCCCCCCCGCCCTGGAGTTTGGACCTATGCAATTAAGTCGGAGAGGATCAACCAAGCTCTACCGGGAAAATGACTCTTAAGAATTCAAATGCACGTTCCACACCGGATTATCTTGAGGACACTCAAGTCATATAACTCACTCACCTGCCACTAATACAATTACAATTCATGTATGGAACCACTATCAGTGTAATTTCAGGCCTTAACATGCTCACAATAAACATGATTACCATACTGTCCCTCCTGCGGCCTCATTGTCATTGATTTTTCACCTCCCGCAAGCATGGTAACGGGGTGACATATCAGTGAAGCGAGTATAGATTTTGTAGTTCCCCCGGCTATTAGATGTTGTACAGTACCTGTTTTGTAACATACCTCTTATTGAGGTTATTGTCATACAACACTGCTCATGGAGCCAGGACATAAGTATCATTTCAAATCTAAGATGCTTACATTTTAGTCACGTTTTCCCTAAAAAATTGTTTCCATCCTTCATCTAGAAGAAGGTAACAAAGAAATCCATTTCCATTTTTACAGAGTAATGTTTAAATTTCCAAGTTAAAAACCTGATTTTGCTCACAATAAATGGAATCAATTTCAATCAGTATTTTCAACCACAGCTCGAGTAGCTAAGTACCTAATCCCACCTGCAATGCCAGGAGATCTTTTCAAAACAAAAAAATTGCATCTGTTTTGGAAGATTCCTAAGATAGCAACAAACCCTGCATGATGTGAATTTCCATGGTCAAAATGACCCAGCTCTTTAAAAATGGCCTAATATACTAATGTGCACAATGATTAGTAATAATGACAGGACGGTGGCCTTCACACTAGTCTCAAATGAAACACAACACACAAAACAAACAGAAGCCAAGTTAAACCTGTATTTAGTCAAATCACCTGGAAATTCATCACTTACGTAACATACAGTCTTATTCAATATGAGAGATAAAATCGGAGCATGGGTGCCTTTCCCATTATAGCTACAACCACCATTTTCTTCCTTTACTATCACCTTAAGTAATATCTTTACTTTTGCTGCCAATCTACCAATTACGGAATCATGTCATTCTACTACAACGAGTAGGATTTTTAGGTTTTTTGCCAGATTAATTGTTAAATAATTTTTCAATTAACACTCCATAATAATGTCCATAATCTCATTGCAAGGAGCGATAGAATTTAATCTTTCAGTGATTAAATGGAATAAATCATCTCTCCAAAAAGCACCACAAATCTCTGCATAAAGAGACCATAACAGTAGGACCAGTACATCTTCACCTGGAAATAGGACCCATACCAAGCTCTGCTCTGGAAGGCATTCTCATGTCATATTTCAAATACAGTGAATCATTTAGCATTTTCACTTTCACCCATTTCCTATGCAATGTTCAAGGATTACAGCCCTGAGGTAGAGGCTCAACAGCAAGAGGTGAAGAACATAATTATGTACCAGATGAATAAGTTTTGAGGCAACATTTCTAAGTTTCATCTTACTGACCAAGGTGGCCTTGGCATGCGAACAATACTATAATTTCCTATTTAATTCAAAATCATATCTGCTCCAGACTGAATCCCAGCTTGGATTAGTGGGAAATTTCCAATATTGCTTAGAGTGGAACCATTTCAGAGTTCATTACGCTGGACCAGAGGTCCTCTCTGCACTATACTAAAATGTTTCCCACGCGCGGAACCAAAATCATCATTACTTGGCCGGACATATAATTCCTTGTTTAATGCGGACTTTTTAAACTAAGAAGCCGTAGGGCTAAACAAGCTCTAACCCGTTTGAAACGCTGTCATGAATATTAAAATCCTTCGAGTGGCTGAGCGCCTGAATTGGGTAAACATTTTTTTGCGGGGCAACTGTATACGTTTCAATCAATGGGCGACTTTGAGTCAGGTGGGAGCACGCGATTATTTTGCAAGCTAACTGTCGCGCATCTGCTCACCGTGTGCACTGTTCCAAGGCAAAAGCGGGAGCATGAGAATCTAATATTGATTACTTTAACTGACCTTGTGTGCAGGTTATAAAAATGTTAGGATTACCCAAAAACCCATACTAATGGAATTGAGTAGCTACAATCATCTGTATGACATTTAGAGCAGTGCATCTTCAGGCAAATTTTGAAGATGAAAACAGTTTTGTTTGCACATTTGTTATCAGCAGGGAACATCATGGTGAAGCTATTTTTAAATGTCAAAGATCAAAATTTAACTCGATTATAAAACTTTAATTTAACAAAAAAACATGAAATTAATTTTTAAATGACGGTTTAAAGCAATAACAATTTTCAAATGATACAAAGTCCCCAGGTTTTTCCTTGTCCTCCAACCCTCCCACCAACCCACCCGGTACGCAATGGATGCCATTTCTGATGGCCTTAAAAAAGTTGACATTAAAACTTTAACGAGCCAAATTTGTTATTAATCTCTGAGAATACATCATGTTATATCCTGTAAGGACCCAATCCAGAGATACCGTAAGAAAAAGGTGGTTGCTAGGGAAGTGTAAAAAGAATAGCTCAGCAACGCTAAATCTCAATTAATCAATCAATCATCAATGCAAGTTTTTTCTCTCAACATAATAATATCAAAAACATTCATAACAGGTTAAATTGGAAATACATATAAATATATTAAAGCCCTAACGCGGCCGAGATGCAATGCGGTTGCAAGACGAAAAGTGGTACCGGTCGGAAATGTTTTCTTGTGCATCTCGTCCGTCAACACTATTTTTTGTCGCAGCAAGATGACTCTCATTGAACCTCATTGCATCTGGGGGGGGCCGTCGTACCGTGAAAATGACGCGAATGTTCCTCGTTGCATCTGGTCTGGTCCGTCTTTACGGAAAATGACGCGATGATGTTCCTCGTTGCATCTTTGGCCTCTTCTCGGAAAATGACACGATGTTCCTCGGTTGCAACCTGGGACGTCATTCCCCCCGGGAAATGAGGCGATGCTTTTTCACTTGCATGTCGGACGGTTTTTTGCCCGAAGAAAGCGCAATGCTTTTCATCCAGCGGGTGACACTTTGTGCAATGCCATAGAAGACAATTTCGATATCGCTGGTGATAGCGCCACCATTTTTGATAAGCTACTTTTAAATTAATGCCATAACGCATCTTATGTAAACGAGCATTAACGTAGCGTAATAGCGCCACGCACCCCACGGCTTGACGTAGCGTAATAGCGCACTCACGACTGCAACTATAAGCTCAGATTTCATGCCGATCAGATGTGCAGTACGCATCCATATTTATTTATTTATTTATCTCCCTGTTCTATTGCATTCGCACCGATGTTCCTCCCCTCGTTTCCTCTGGGACGTCTTTCCGGAAAATGGGCGATGTTCCTCTTTGCATCGGGGCTGTCTATCCGGGAAAATGACGCGATGTTCCTCCTCGTTCATCTGGACCCGGCTTCCGGGAAAATGCCGCGATTTTCCTCGTTGCATCTCGGCAGTTATTGACTTTAACGCTATAGCTTCGTATTTCTGTGCCCGGGAAAAACGGCCGAGATTCAATTAAACGCAAAATTTGTCTCTCTTTCATCTGGTCCTATTAAAAAATTCAAAATAGATTGCACCTCGTTTCATTTGTGGGGGCCGTCGGTCGGCAAATGCCCGTCCCGTGCTAGGGTTAATCTAATTATATTTTATTGATTCATCATTTTTTCTATCATAACCATACTACAGTACTACATGACCAATGTGGTAAGAAAGGTCTAGAGTATGATTTCATTACAAATGCAACATAATCGGACACCAAGCCAAATATCAAATTTGAGGTAGACTGCCCTATCTATTGTTCTTCAAATTAATGATGTCGATTATAGCAGTATAACTCACGCAAACACAACACTTCAACATTAGACTTACCAAAGCGAGGTTATCATAGAAACTGATTTATGCGATTGCGCCATGTGTTTATATTAAATATAACATGATCATTAAGATTTACACTTCCTTTTTACTTCATTTCTCTAACCGTCATGATCCAAACATTAAGTATAATGGCCAAATTTTGACAGAGTACTCCGTATGCATTTCAGCCTTCTCCACAACACATGTTTTACTGAATATCTTGTGCTTGTGCCAGTGTTCCTCTAGTAACAAGTGTCAAACAAATTAGCAGTCTCTTCAAACTTCAACACTCCCTTATAAACCAACGAGTGAACGTAAACCTGCCTCCTCAAAAGAAAAATCGTAAGAACTCCAGATACTTAATGAATGGCATGAGGTGTATACCAAAAAAAAACAACAACACAAGCCTTTATTCAACTCTGGACAAATCAGAGAACCAGCCAATATTTTGTGGCAAGGTGATCTTTTCTGGATCAAACCAAAAAAGCCGACTTGAACTAAACAAAGCCCAAATTAATCTTCGAACTGATGAAACACTAACTGCAATTCTTGTCGATATTTCAGCATATGTTCAGTGTTGGAGGTACATCGACGCGCAAGTTCTGGCATATAATCACCAGAATCTGCTCCACATGGCTAAAAGTACAGATGGGCATTCCACTAATAGTCTCACCTGGTATTAACCGTTACCTCTTATTATCAAAACACCATTGCAATAGCCTCATTCTTAAAACTGCCAGAGTGTTAAATCACAACATCACCCCCTTATAGTTAAATTTTGGCATTATTATTATAACTTTTTTCTGTAATATTCATAATAAAGCACATGTTATGGGGAAGGTTCAAAGGTCAATAATGTCATTATGCCTTAACTTCAGAATTAAACTTGGCATATTGCATCTGATCATCATGGTGAATCAGACCAGATAGCTGTACTACTGCACCGTCTGTAAACTCACTTTAACCAGGGTCAGAGACAATGTGCCAGTTCAATTTATTCTCCTGATTATAGTGTTAAAAATATAAAATCAAACACTTCAATTCAAACTGCATACCAAAGACTTCTCTTCTCCAATGCTGAGCTGTATTTCCACGCCTACAGCAGAAATCAAATAAAAGTTGGATATACAACAACGACTAAATAAAAGTTTGTATAGACAACACCGACTACCCAAAATCATACACAAAGACAACTAAGTTGTAGATACATAGTATTCTGAATAAATGTGCATCTAATCACAATAAGGTGACAATCTCTTATTTAAATCTTTCTTATACACACTTTTTATCAAATTTTCTTGTTGACAATCACAGAGGAGATCCATACTTCATACAGTTGTATGTTTTGCCAATTCACTTCCAAATAACAGTGTTTTTATGGTGCAAGTCGATTGAGCTATACTCTTCAATTTGTGAATTCAATAATTACTTATTAAAAATTAAATAACTCTTTGTGGAACCTGCTCAATGCTGTGGAACTTGCAGGGAAAACATGAATGAATATGCACAGCTAGTTATGCTATCTACGCTGATAGCACTTGTGTAAGCCTGAAATGTGAGGACTTGTCTATTGAAGTAGAAGATATTCCTACGAGGATAGAACTGGTCCATCTACTAAGACAGTTACTGTCATCTTATCCTCTCCTAAAGCATGGAGCACTCTCATCTACTGGAATATAATACTAACAGTGAAATAACTGAAGAAAACAATGCTTACGTCAAATATGACCTGGTGACACACTCAGAGCTGGCAAGTAAAGTATTTATATCTATTGAAAAGACAAAACCCGCGTCTACTGATGACAGCAGTTTAGCTTGTGAGAATAGCAAAATCTCGTGCGAATAGCAATCTTAGTGACAATAGGCACTGTTATCATATAGAAGTCTGACACCTTCTGAACAAGGTCACCTGTAAAATTACCTCAATAGTTTAGATAAGTCTTTAAACTAAGACAATTTCACTGCATCACCTGCTGAGAATGAAATCGTCAATTTAAGATACAACCTTTCCTTTGAAAACAGTCCTTCTCTATGAAACACCTCATCTACCAAATAGAATTCTGTCCATCTACTCAAAAAGCACTGCCAACCTGAAATAACAAGTCATCTTCGTAAGATCGAGTGCTACCATTATCAACTATCATCCTTAACAGCTGTGATAATTGTAATTTAATTTCATTGGCTGATGCCCGGGTTTCATTCGTTTAATTGAACCCAAGTAGTAACGTCGATGCGTATGATGTTAATTTTTCGGTTGAAGCTCTAGCAAGTCATACTGCGTTTTGCTACGTTCGCGCGTGCCTGCCAATGTGCGTCACGTTGCGTATGATCGTTGCGTTCAACGGGTTGTTCGATGTTGTCACTGGGTGGGTCAGTCCTTTTGTTGTTGTATTAAGCCCATAAGTAGCTCGCGAAATTGGTAGGATCAACGGATAAAATGGTCTTACAGAAAATGAACCAATAAAATCAAACCCCTAAAACCCATGTAGTCCAAACTTGGACTATTGTAAGGCATTGACACTCCTCCACAATTTTTTTGCAGTTTCAAGACTGAATGTTGTTTCACTCAGTAGTTTTTGTTTATTTTTTAAACATTCCTAATTTTTACAAAAGAATTTTGCCCAGTCCTAAACGGAAGGCGCTTTTAGGCTGAAACTTTAGGGATGGGTGTATAACAAAATACCCTAAAATCTCACATTGGCTTTTTTTTAATCAAGTGTTTAATCTTTTAGAAAAAAATTTTAGGGAAAATAATTTAGAAAAATTAAAAACACCTATTTTTCAATAGAAACACCAATTTGCAAAATCTAACTTGAGAATTTCTAAATGTGATTTTCCTTTCATATGCCCTTATTCATCACAAAGGGAGTTTTAGTTTCTTCTAGGAAAAATTGGAAAGTGGATACTTCAGTATTTCTTAAATACGTCAACACCTGTCCTTTTGTTTTTGATACACAGAGACAAAACAAATGTATGGATTTTTGTATTTTCTTTTAAAACCATAAAACAAACACCAATCTTATAACTCATCCATTACTTGAGAAATATTGAATAAAATGAAAAAAGTAAAATTTTTCAAAAATTGCCCTTTTGGTCCATTTTTCTATACTGCCAAAATCAGCCCCTGTACAAGTCTCTGGGAATTTTGAAAATCCATTACGTCTAAAATGCTTTTTTGGAATTTAAATTTTTTGGCATCCATGTTGTCTTTCACAATCCAAACTTTCATGAGAATTTCAACAAGATCTGGGCACGATCCCGTAGCCGATAATCCTACCTTAAATGATTAAGCTGTTTAAGAATAGCAAAAGTATGATTTTGGGATTCGATACTCTCTTTACGATGAATTGAACCCGGCCGACACCATTATTTTTGGTGGAAGAACTCGGCTTCGGCCAGCGTTCTTCCCCTTAAAATAATGGTATTGTCCTTGGGTCAATTTCGTCAGTAAATATCGTCGCGGTTCCCCACATCCTACCTTTATTCTCTAATTAAAGAGATCTGCATGACTCTTTTAGGCTACAAGTAATTTAAACTTAATTTTGCGCTTTCCTCGGCTTCGCACCTCGCTATATCCAAAGATCTTAAGCTGTGGGCCGCCCCATGACTTTGACCCTGGCACGTGACCTTTGTCTCATCAACATTGAGGGATGCATGTTGCACTATGACAAAAGATTTGTTCCAATTGAACTTCGAAGTTTTCAATTTAGAATCAATTTTACATTTTTATTAGAGCCCATTTTTCAACTTGACCTCACATGATTTCACATGACCTTTGACCTCATCACATATGAGGGATCCCATTGTCACCTCTGACGAAGTTTGGTTCAATTGAAGTTAAAAACTTTCAATTGAGCTATCGCTGCTCTGGCGGCCCCACAACAAAGTGAGATTAAGGAATGACTCCTCAAAGCTCATTACATCTAACCTCACTCAATAACTTGAATATCCATTAACTACAAGGGACCTTTTGAGATTAGCGGAGTCATAACCGCTTCGCCTTACTAAACACTTATTTCTGCAGATGGCCAAACACATAAACCTATGCTGAAATTGCAGTTACTAATACTATATTTTTAATTTAAGATTATTTTTGAGATTTAGTTTTCCCCAGGCCAACTGTGTAATTTTAAAGGTAGCTAGATTGGCATACATACAAAACCTGCTTTGTCAAAAATCGAGGGCATTCCTTCCATGAAATTTTTAACAAGATGATGTACTTCATTTAATATTTATTAGACACAATTATACTGCTCTGTACAATATGTTTGATAATGAAATAAATAAATACTCTTTTTTTTCACACCAGGATCAATGGCTTACTAATGTGCTCCCTCAAAATAGCTCGAGTATGTTCGCAAGCCCTTGTAATCAATCATGTTTGTCCTATTAAGTTCCTTTCTCAAGGTAATGGATGCATCTTCATTACTAAGGTACTCATTTCAAGGACACCAAAAGGAAAAGAGCAGTCTTGGTGTATTAGCCGGGTGGAAGAGCCTTCCAACAAAAAACCAAAAAGCAGATTGAGTTGACTATATTATAGCCATTTCCAATAATGAGGCCACCCAGTCACGTTTCTCATGTTTCATCAGAGAAGTTGGAAATCATGTTCATGCTTATTAATGTATTGATTTTATATTGGCATGAGAGCGTACAACAGAAATGTGATTTTACGAGCTTATTTGAAGTCTACAATTTATTGCTCTCCAACCCAACCGATGTTAAATTAATCAGCTTTTAAATGTTCACTACTTTTGAGGACAAACATGGTTGCAAAGTGTTTACACTAATGTACTTGACATGTATTTTTCTTATATTTGGACATGCTGTACATTTCAAACATTACAATTACATGTTGGCCTATTTGCAATAGGTAATTATTAAAGCGGGTGAATGGGATAGCATTTATTAGCGGTGGAAATGTTGCGCTGCTTAAACCTAGGAGGCAACTAGCAATACACCAAAATGGGTTGCTAAGGAAATGGTTGAAAAAAGGTTTCCAAATTTTGAGGAGTAACGTTGGATGAAAGCATGGGGAGATGAAATATCCACATTAAAATGAAATTTTGGGTACGAACTTCGTAAAACCATGTTTTTGTTGGATATTTAGAACTGTAATTTTGATTGCACCAACAGCAAAATAAAAACTGCCTCTCAAATTAATGAATTTTTTCATCAGGTGAATAACTCGCGTCTAACAACTTTTCAACAGTGTGTTTGGTAAGCCTTTTCTTCCAAATACTTGACTCTTAAACAAAAGATGAAACTAGGACATATTTTGGAACAGGAGTGTCCCCTGGAGCTAATTTGTGTCATTTACCGTGAGATAGCTATGGCTGGTGTATAGCCTGAAAAGGAGTCCTAAAACTTGATACCTGGTTTAAACCAGTGTTTGTCTTACACTAGTGGACCCCTTGTTTTCCCCTTTCCAAAATACTGTGAGAGGTAAATGTAACAGGTGAGAAAATTCCTATGGATGGGACAAAATGGGTCCTCCATGAGGAATTTTCTCACCCTGTTATATAACACCTTTAGAGTATGTTAAAAGGAAAAAGGTCCACTCATTAGGAACTAACCCTGGTTTAAAACCCAGGTCTAAAGTAGTTTTTTCTTTCAGAAAACCACCATGGTACATGAGTTGGATTATCCCAAGTGCTTTGGTTGAGCCTTTATTTGTCGCGTGACATTAAACTAGTATACTTCATATTTACATCCGGGGGCGTACTGAGCCAATCACACCCGAGGAGCAAAATTGTGACCCATTTTTGTCCAGGAAAAGCAATACCACCCCACACTTCTCCAACCTTAACATTTGACTGTAGTTATGAAGAAAAATATACCTTTCCTTTGTTTTAAAGTGAGGATAAAGCTGTCGATTGGGGTCATCCACTTTTAAAGCAATAACGAAATGTAAAGTGTAAGGTCCTTTGCTGTTGCTGATGAACGATACTAACGATTAAAACATACTTGTCAATTCAGTAATCAGTACCAAAACTATAAACAGACTCAATCATTCTCATTTCACTCCCAGAATGACCTGGTCCAGGAAGTGGAAGTCCATGCTGCTTGGCGTTTGCTTACTAAGTGTAAAATATTAGCAGAATTTTGAGTTTTTTCCTGCATGACAAGTGCCGTTGCTATTGCCACTTAGTTCAATGCTTGAGAGAGAACTATCTAGCAATTGTATATTTGGTCTGCAACAAGTCAGGTTAAACACACAATTTGAATTAATTTACAGCAATGTTGCTTCTTCAGAGTGTAAAAAACACCCATGATGTTGGTTGAAGTGGCATTTTTGGCTTTGTATTGGAAATTGTTATGGTAAAGTATCCTCGAACTAACCAAAATACATTATGTTTTATACACAAGCAATTTTGGTGGAAAAAAATTTGAGACACTTACTTTTTTTAGGTCTATGCACTGTCAGGAATGGACTATGATTAAGTTTAGCATAACTAGGGTTAGTGTTTAGAGACTGTTGGTTACAGTTTGTGGTTATATTTAGAGTTATGGTGTATAGGTTTAAATTTGGCATCATCATACCCCAGTGTTAACAAAATGCCACTCTTTAAAGGCACTATCAGTGATTTGCTAAATCATAAAATCGAAAAAATCATCAAAAATCAGATTTTTGCATGACTGTAACAAGTACGGGTACCCTAACATACCCTACAAATGATAAGACCAGGAGCAACCTAATAAGCACAGAATCCGATATTTTAGTCATTACTGTCCGTACGGACACTTACTACAACACGTAATTCAATGGCGAGTCATATCTTTGAAGACTGCCATTTTCTTCCTTTTCTGAAAATTCTTCAGTTGGAAAAAATAACTTAATAGAATTATACAGACTTATCCTTCAATTTTAAGCTATTACTGCAAATTTCAAATATTTTGACTCTTTCGGGTGAATCACTGATAGTGTCTTTAACAGCCATTTGGAGCCGTTTTAATGTCTGTTTTCATGTAGAACGAGAATAATTTTTTGATATACTGCTATGATCACAATTAAGAGCAAAATTGAACATACACAATTTGGACATAAATTACTGGTTGTGGCTTTAAGAAAAATGAGTCAAAATCAAATGGCAACTATAGTTTAGTGAAAAAAGTCCCCGGTAAGAGTCTCTGATTCCACAAGAGAGGAACTACAAATGTAGCAGGAACTGTTTGTTTTGTGCTTTGTGTTGTTTTTTTTGAGCCAATACAAATTGTTTTTTAAATGTACCAAGGTGGTGTGTGCAATTTTCAATGCATGCAATGATGTGTTAAAACAGGATGATGTCATTAGATTTGTGCCTCCGGGCACCAACATGAAAATCCAAAGGATGCTTCCAAATGCTCTTGATAAAATATTCTTCCTCGTGGCAATATCTGTTGACAAACCATGCGTCTTACCAAAAGCTATCCACCATACCGATTCTTATGTTGCCAGCATACATTACTGACCCACATTTCTTAGCCTTTCACAATAAAACCAGAGGGTGTATTGAGTCAATCCCACAATGCACCAGTTTTGGGAAAATTCACCTCAATAGGGTCATGTGATCTCACAAAAATCCTATTCTCACCACATAAAAAAAACCCAACTTTTATGCTCATTTTAGCCCACAAAGCGTTAGTACTTAGGGAATTTTTAGCATGATTATGAAATGTCCTGTGGTTCTTTAACATTGCAATGCATTATGGGATTGATTCAAAACACCCTCTGCAATAAAACATAATGGCTCTATTTCTTAAGACCCTCTTTTCTTTTTCTTTTCTCTCAGCACACATTACGTAGGAGGACAAAATAACACTATAGACTGAAGCACTAACCACGACTTGAAAGGAGCATTTTCAAGAAGCAAATACTCCACTAGGGACAGAAAACCTGCTAGGCAATCATGAAGACACTCAGAGATGTTCCCAAGATGGCTGTGCACTGTGTGCAGTATTTTTGTCCATTTTTCTCTTCTTTCTGATCCTTTTGTCTGTTTCTCTACATTTTTTAAGACAGAAGAGAGAGCAAATAAGATTTGCCTCAGTATCCAACGTGTTTATCTTTTAAAAATTGTGACGCATTGCCGAGACATTTTTTTCTTACTTTTTTTTTTGGGGGGGGGGGGCTTATGCAAGAGCATTTGTCTTTCCCCTATCCTCTAAACTGAGAAGGATTGTCCTTACACCCAGAGCAGACCACTGCATACATGCTTTCTAATGGACATTTATTGGCACGTTAATAATACTGCCTACACTTTCTTGATGTCTGTCTGACAGTTATGTGACATGGCGATATAGGTTTTTAGCATCACAATGTTGTAATTTTTCAATGTTCAAATGACAGAAACCCCCTGCTTTTTATTTTTTAATTTTTTACTATGTAGGGACACGACTACAGAAACTGAAAGCTTCTTTCAGTCTGCAATCTAAAATACCCCATTAAAAATCCTCGGTGTTTTTGCATAATTCCCTAACCGACTGCCTTGCTAGAAAACGCAGGCGAAGACAAAGCACTGATGACGTAGTATCCTAGCCATTTCCTAGTCACAACGGTTAATTGCAAACGTCACGAAGCACATCAAGTAGCGCGTGCGTTCATGTCTTTAATTGTCTTGTCCACTGTGCATTTCCTAGCCATTTCCGAGGCCTTTTTGAAGGACGCTCAATTAGACTGCTAGATTGTCAGTAGTAGGTCGCTCACAATAACCGTGCCCGCATTCATTTGCCATTTGCTATCGTCACGTCAAGTGCCTGCTTACCGCTTTTGAATGATGCATGTTCCATTTATTGACCTGTGACATACGTGTGATCAACATGGTTTTGTTCCCCTATGACAAAAATATTAAAACTTTTGTATTTTTGTAATCTTTTTAAGAATATTATTAATATACTTTATATTAACAATAACATTACTTCATATACACCACCCGTGTCCAACAATCCGAGATTCATAGCATTTATATTTTTCAAGTTTGGCCTCCTTTTTTAGAGGGCTCCCAAATGGCCGCGTGTACAAATTTAGTACAGTAAACCAATAGAAGATGATTAAACATGTTAAAACAGTGTAATTCACAACCCAGGATCCAGAATCGAGAAAGGCAACAAAATTTCCTTGTTTGTTGCATTTTTTTCCCACAGTGCAAGCAACAAATTATTATATTTATTCCATGAAGAAACTTATTCCAAAAAAGTCGACCTTTGACCTTATTAGCCACCTCAAGGTGTATCACCTTTAAATTGAAACCTGGTTTTTGGGTGCTTTTCAATATCTTTTTGTTTGGCCTATTATAGTTAAAAGCGAGTTCATTCCCACCTTGAAGAATCTAAACAGTCAAAATATAATTGCACTTGTGTTGCATTAATCCCAACTTAATAACGCTGGCCTGTTGGTATAACTAATTGGGGGCATTTATTACCATTTATCTACCAAGGTGTAAAGCACACATAAGGTCTCACCCCCACTTGAAATTTGCGATTCAATAACCAAATCAATAGAATCTGGTACAAAGGCATATCTTGAGGCCTTTATATTTTAAATGAGTCCAGATATGGATTGCCTGAACAAAAATGACAAATCAAAATTCCTGTGAAAGCTTTTAAATTTACTATTTGAGTATTTACACAATTTTAATGAGCTACCTTGCACCGTTGACAGAAAAAAATCAGGATATTTGGGGAAATCATTTTGGACTCACACTGTATATTCGGAATGAACTCATAAATGTTGGGCGTATGTTTACATGTTCAACAGACACACCACGGTTCACTCATTTTCTCAACAATATTGATAATTTCTGAAAAATTGTAGCTGGATCTTGTGCAATTTGTCTAAGATCAAAATTTTCCTGAAAGTGTTTATTATTTTTTGCTTGGAAAATTGTTTAACATTTTCGGTCGGTATCCCCCTAAACCATCTTGGCCACTAAGTTGTTCACTTGTGTTTTTGTGGCCCTAGCAAGCAAGTAAATAACTTGGGCATTTTCACCAAAAGACAATTTTTTTCTGTAGCTATTTGGGGGAAATAGAATACAGAGGTGCGAGTAGTCCATGTCTCCACGCTTGTAATAATGTACTTTGACAGCAATAACTACCTAACTAAGCTTACAAAAATAAGAATTGCGTAAGTTAGGACCTAAAAAAAACTTTGGTTTGATTGGCGTAACATCATTAAATTCCTGTTTTTTGCATATTCAGCTTAGGGCTTAAGGGTGACTTAGAGTTTTTTTTTTTTTTTATGAATTTAAGAGTTAGGGTTTAGAGTTCAGAATTGGGGTTATTTTAATGTTTTACTGTCTCGGAGACGTTATTCATGTGTAAACACGGGACCACGTATCTTGTACCGTACTCAAATATTGATACTTAGATTTTATCACGTCTGGGGGATTTTTTTAACTCCCTGTTGTACAAAAACATGCAAAATACAGGTTTGTTGCCCCTTTTCCAAAGCATTGACAAAATAGTGAATTAAAGTTTATTACCATTTAGCTCTACATAATGAGTCACCATCAATATAACATCTTTTTTTAATATATAATACATTAAAGAAAATTTGTTAATGTTGAAACATCAGTGCCATTTTATTCCCGTAACTGGGATTAAACCCTATCCACTGAATAGGACTGACAAACCCAGCATTGCTCTGTGACCTCTCCCTGTACTTTCTTTAAATTTCAGAAAGATTCTGCAACAGGGTTTTTCAGAAATTTAAACCAAAATATAGTCTGAATGCTGCAATCCACTGCAAATCTGTTTACCAAGTGGTTCCTCTACCAGTGTGCACTTTCCATGTTTCAAAGAAAGGCTTAAAGAATTCCATTTAATTGACCACTAATTAAGTAATCCATTAAAGTATCATCCCCACGGAATCACAAAGAATTGGCCATTGCAAGGAGTCACCACCAGTGGCAACAAAGTGTAGCGAGGGACAGGTGGAGAACTTGATAAGGCAATAGTGAGTAAACAACCTACTCAATACTGTATACGCCAATATTTTCGCGTACAGTTATTTTCACGATTTTGTCTGTTGACCACATTTCGCGAGTTTTTATTTCGCGAATCTACGAATCTACTCAGTGTTAAACATTTAAATTTTAAAATTTCGTGGTGATTTTAATTTCGCAATTTTCTTTCATTCGCGAAATTCGCGAAAATTAAACCCACGCGAAAATTACTGCGTATACAGTAATACACTGCAAAGTTTAACTACTGTGGGCCTCATGTACAGTGAATATTTGTCTTCCCCAATACATATAATTATCCCCAATTCAAAGTTCTTGAGGTATTCTGTCAAGCAAGTTCTGTTTGTGTAAGATATTGTGTGTACAACTATGCTAAGTTACAGTTTCATTCTGTAAAATTGCAAATGTTAGAGTTCAGGCTTCACATCTGATGGTTTAACTTTCTCATTTGCAAGAATTTTGTGATACAAAACTGGAGCTGTTTGTGGCTTAACTACTTTCAGATTTTTAAGTTAAAGATTTATGGGGAAAATAATAAAAAAGAGGGGCACTTCAATTGCGATGTATTCTATATAGAGAATTGCCAAAGACTGGCTTCCTCATATCTTTCAAATACGATTAGTTTCTCATAGGCTCCCATTACCAATTTAAAACATTACTGCAAAATTTGAATATTAGCATACTCCAAAATCTTCAATTCTTATGACTCATAAAATACAGTCTGCCATATTCTCAACTTCCATCTCAAATCAATATTAGAATACCTATATTTTGCTCATATTTCTAAATATGGGATGTCATTCACAATTTCATTTGTATCTTCAAATAGTTTTACGGGATTAGAATTTGGTTGTAATGCAATATTGCACCTCTTTTGATGTACCTCAATTTATTACTGGAATAGAGAGAGTAGGCCTTTGGACAATGTTTTTATGAGATAATGTCCAATGAGGATAAGAATGGCATATATTGTTATAATTGTGTAGATAGGTGATTTTTCATGTATTTCCATTTCACATACCATCTGACAGCATATTTATTTCAATTAGTCTTTTTTTATCTGAATTTTTTTCTGATTTTTTTTTGTTTTTTTCCTTGATTTTGTACTTACTTTAAAAAAAAAATTAATTCATTTGTGTTTGTTTTTGTTCAGGTTTTTGTTTTTTTGTTTAATTTTGATTTGTTATTTTTTTTTCTGACATGCAGGGCTTGCCCACGTAGGTCCCATTTTTTTCGGAATTTGTTTTATTTGAATGTTTGATTGTTTGGTAGGTTGGTTGGTTGTTTGGAATTTTAAATATCTATATTTTTTAGAATTTTTTTTCCCTGGAATTTTTTCTGAACCTCAGGTGCTATAATAGGTACCCTCCAGTCTTTTTTTCAAGACTGACTTTAATCTGGTCCTCTCAATCTTGAACACGCAGTTGCTATGTGTCCCATACCGAATGACGGAAAACCCGATTCACTGTAGCCTCCTCTACAGCGAAAAAACCGACTAAAATAATCCACTTCAAACATGCAATTGTGCTCTGTCCAGACTGGTATCCCACATACTACCAACCATGCAGACATCAACTCCCATACGTAATCTTTTAACGCACACTTGTGGCTAAACTACTCGTAATCCCTCAAAAACATTTGAACTGTATTGTCATCTTTAATATAAAATGTACACCCCAAGGCACCTCAGACTAATCAACACTTCAACCCTTGTCAAACCGGCCAGTCCATTAGCAATACTAGTATGCTATGTACCTATCCGCTAGCTTACTCTCCCAGACACAAGAACCTAAAGTTACATTTATAATAAACAAAAACACGTACCTCCTCCTCTTTCAGTGTTTGTGGTGCACTGTAACTTCCAGAGTACGGCTCTTCGGGGCTCGGTCGCCGTCCCGGGTAGGTAGCGATTGAGGCAGACTTTCGTTTTGTCAAGGTGTAATTTTGGCGGTAAGAAACCATCCGTCCCCCCCACCTGGCTAAGGAATACTAAAATTGTAACAATGATACATAAGGTAATATTCAAGCTTTAATCTTTAAAGCCTAAAGTGCTTGTTTCTGATTTATGTCTATTGTGTTTTCTACTTAATATGAGAGCCTGGCACTTTAACATACACCCCATCAACGTACCTGTTGAAAGCAAACTTGTGGTTTTGATGGTATAAGCAATAATGCATATTGCAAAGCCCATTCAATACTGGCTAATATTGAATGGTTACCATTAAAACAGCTTTTTTTTGTTAAATATCTTGGAAATGAAATTGGATTTGAACGGTTCAAATTTCAGGATAACAATGAGAAAAATAATGCCTTTCATCTAATAAAAATCGATACTACTTCTGGGTAATTCAGGGGTCCCAAAGACGAATCGGAACACGCACCTTTAAAGGACATGAGGAGATTTTTTTGGATACAAATTTCTCTTCTCTCAATTTTGCACTTGATCGTTTGTAGAACACCTACTTGAAGCATGTTTCAAAGGTTTAATTGGACAAAATAAATAAAATTGAACCGCCTGCTATTGTAATATCCCCATTAAAAAAAAAAAAAACATGCTTTGATTTTCTGAACGAAAATGCCAAAATCATAATCTTATTGATCTTTTTACCATCAAACGATGGCTTTTAAATTAATTCACTTCAGGTGTGAATCTCATACAGTGTAAGCAAGCATTCCGAATATGCCAAAAAAAATCTGGTTCGAAAAAATTGGTTTGGGGGCTTCTTCTTTCTGGAATGCCCTTGTGTCTCTTTAAATTCATATCCTGTCTTGCGGTAACTTCAAAACAAAAGGCTTAGAAAGTACTTTTTCTATCATGATTAATTAAACAGCAAAAACAGGGTAGAGTAAGTCATACTTTATTTGTTCCGCAAATCAAACTTAGGTAATCAAAGCAACTGACTTCTTTTGAGGAGTATGGTAAATTATAGCCCAAGGGTGATCTAATCACTGCAGCGATACCAGTGGTGTCCCAAGAAAGACTGAAGTCCGATATGATAGGCTGAGAGCTTACTGGTGAAAAATTTAAAGTGTAACAGACTAATCTCTGTTTCACAACAGGAAATAAAAAAAATTGCGACAACTGCTTTTGATAAGAGAACACAGATTGGAAAGGTTGAAGTAATTGCTTAAAATATGACATTTCCATAGCAGAGTCCATGAGCTTTCAATACCCTATCATTTAAAATCTTTCAACTTGTGCCACCCCACTTTAATATCAAAGGGACCTACATCTGTCATGCTGACAGTGCATTGTGACAGCAGAGGATTTTTATTACTTTATTTCTAGTTCGATCTGATCCATATTGGTTATGATGCACTATTGTCAAACACATAATGCACATAGCTTGCATTTATTAGACTAGAACTAGAGATTAACCGATCCAGGGTTTCCAATGCACCACCTCCACGATCGCAAAAAAGAGACAATAGTTTTTTTTTGTAGTATTAGGCCCGATCCACCGATCCATTCCGACGATTTGCCCCATATATTAAAGATCGGCTATAGGATGAAAGGAAAAACGAGAGGAAAACGTGGAGCAGCCGGTAGGGGAGGGGAAAGGGAGGAGTGCAAAAAGGATAGAGGGGGAGAAAGACTGATTTCAAACTTAGGAATGGATACGATGATTATAATCCACAAATCTGTGCAGTCGCACATTTGTTTTATGTTCCGATAGGAATTTCGGAGGAAAGGTATACCTTTTTGGGCAACTCTTGTCTCATGTTGCTACTTCAACTGGAAAAATCCCCATTGTTACTTCGTCCCTTCATTCATTCATACCATCACGGATAAAAAAGAGAATCGGCAGCCTCTGACATATTGTTACGCAATCCAAGCTTTTGCAGATTGTTAGATCGGTCTCCGATCCGATGTCCGATAGCAATTCAGTAATCTCTAGAAGTAGACTCAATCAGGCTCATGACTTTCGATATTTGATGCATTTCTGACAATATGGGAGATTAGCTGCGGTACACCATCTTAAAATACCACACAACTCTGATGACTCCATTATGGTATTATCCGAAAATCGTCTTCCCCACTTGCAAATAATGTCTTGGCTGAGAATGGAACAATGAAACCAACTGAGAAATCTGGACACTGTGTACCTGTAATGATCTGTAATCCCAGGGATGCCGTGGACAGAGTGTAAAATGCTCTCTGTGTTTTCACAGCCCATAATTTTTTAAGTATAATTGAATTGGAACTTCTTTTTTTTTAACTGCCGTATATTACTGACACTTTTACCTCATTGCCTAAAAATATGACCCGCTGCCTCTAAACTTTTACAATAGGTAGCATATTTGGGGTTCCTTTTTCTGACTCACCCTGTATTGCTGAAATAATCAGTGGCGTAACTCAGACCTTTGCAAATGGGGGGGGGGGGGTCTGAATGGGTTTGTCCAAGGCTTTTTTGAGGGGCAAATTGGGGTCCTTCTCCATAGACCCTGTACCAAAGTCAGTTCATTTTTTTGGGGGGGCTGAAGGGTGCCAAGAGTTCTGTTGGGGGCAGAGTTCTGTTTGGGCCGTCCCCCCCCCCCCCGCTGTTTTACCCACTGGAACTAATTCATATAAACTTATTATTAAACCATAATTCTTGATTTTGTCAAAGTCAGGAGTCCTAAAAAGTGCAAAATTCCCACAATGCATCACAAATCTGTAATGCCTATTTCGCAATAAATTCATAATGAAATGCGCCAGAAAAGTATTCACCCCTCCTCCATAGTTCCTAACATCTGCAAAAAATCCTGTTTGCATTTCAACATAACATTATAAATCCTGACATATCAAAACAAACCGTGCAAGACAAGTACCTAAGGCACTGCCTTGCTACTGGCAGAATGAAAATGCTAAAGCTTTATGTATGTGGAGAATACAAATCCTCAGGTCAATTAAGTGAATAAACAGTTTCTAATAGTATTAATCAATTATGAATTGTTTTGACATACTTTCAGGAGAAGGACTCCTTTGCTATGCTCTGGAGGCTCTTTGCTCGTCTCTGATTCAACCTGCCGTTGGTTGCAGTACCGTGGTCCCACACATCTTGTTCTGACGCATCCCACATTGGGCGCGCTTTGAGTGGAGGTTGCTTTTCAACATCCCGCCTCAGCTTCTGATTCTGCAAGGAGAGAAAACAATGGATGTATGCTTTGAATTGAGCAGATAATTAAAGGAAATATAACTTAAAAATGCATACATTTTTCAGATAAAAATACCGAGGTTTGAATACCAAGGTTGCCTTCGTATAATTTAATTCAGCTCTTATTTAATCTAAGTACATATACATGCGGTGTTTTCAAGCAAATTCAAATTATTTGTCACTAAAATTGATTTTGCGATATAGCCAATTTTAATGTTCACCTTCCTTTTTATGACACAAAATTTGCCATATCTCTGTAAAGTCCAATTGAGATGGGGTTCTCGGCAAAATGAAGCCTACAAAATGGTGCTCAAACTGAAACTGAAAACAGAATTTTGAGTTTTCCTGACAGATGAGTCATTTTGCTCGATATCATCATGGTTCACATGGAACCTTGTTTTATTGAATGAACCATGTACATCATCAAATCATTGTTACAAAAGATTTTTATATCATCTCTGCCATTAGCCTAAGTAATTTATAGGTGCTAAATCTTCCATACAGATTTGATTTCTTCTGCACCACATGTATATTCAGAATATTTTAATTTCTCTCCGGGAATTTACAATACATTGGTGCATACGACACTCGATACAAAGACTTACGAAAAACACTACAATGCATCATCAGAATTAATTTTGAGAATTTTTGTAATCAAGGCAATTCTGTGACATGGGGAGTTAGAATTATGATCAGTCCAGTACTTGGTTTACCAGTTAAAAATGCATCTGCATTGAAAGGGAAAGAATCAAGTACAGAACTAAATTGTACAACAGCTTAAATGCATACTTGTAAAGGGTCAAGTGGCAGTAATTACAGAACAGATAACAAATAAGAAAATACTAAGGCTACAGTGCAGCGTTTTACCAAATCTCTGAATAGTGCTATTACGGACGCAAGTATTTTGGTTGTAGTGTATATTGACTGCTCTAATGAATCAAATGCAATATATTGAACATATAGACAGACAGGGGAGTGTGGCACACAGGTTAGCCTCTTTGCCTTTGGTGCAGGAGGTTCCTGGTTAAAGTCCAGGAAGTGTCAGTAGCTAGGTTTGAATCAAGTACTAAATTTTTCATTTTGATTTTTTGTAAGAACTATTTAATTAAATTCCACCCTCCCTATGGTTCATTTACCCAAGTTCAAATTGAACTTGGGCAAATGAACCATGAGAATATCCCATCCTTTGGAGATGTTAAGCTGTTGATCCCATGTAAATGGAGAATCATGTTATAGTCGCCGTAACAATTGTTTGAACCAGTGGCGTAACTGGCCTACCCGCTCTGAGGGGGCAAATTTCCCAGTCTTGGGAAATTTTCCCTCTCAGGGGGTCAAAAGGCCAAATTTTCCCGGTCAGAGGGCTAAAAAACGGCTGATTTAACATGATTTTTGCAAATTTTTTCCCGGCCAAAGTCGTCGGGGGGGGGGGGGGGGGGGGAAAAAAAAAAAAAAAAAAAACCCCCCCCCCCCCCCCCCCCCCCCCCCCGCCTGTTACGCCACTGGTTTGAACTAAGCGTACGCAGTACCGGCTGGTGCAACCAGTACACGGGTGTATCGCATACCTGTTTTAATCATTGTATTTATGCGCTGTCTACAGCAGTGCGACCTTCACGCACACACGCAGCAGATTGTTCGAATCAGTTCAAACAATTATTCCTCAGACTATAGTATATATCACAGCCAGTTTCAATAAGAGTGGGGTGCAAATCCATGGCTGTTCTGGAACCTTGGGCATCATTGGAAGGCAGTGTCTGAACACTGAATATCTACCCATGCTAAATAAGATACTGAATGCAGTGAAATTTGAAAGTCCCTCTCTCTCAATATGAGGCTACTACCGCTAAAGCACAGGTTGTTTCAGTATTAGCTTGAATGTAGCTCAGCGTTAACAAAGCTCATCTGTTTGTGTATGTCACATGTTGTATCTGAAAACTTATTGAAATGTAACAGGGTGTTTGGGGAATTTTATTTTAGATTTAATATTGCAAACTTGCTTCTTTGCATGTGAAATTCAAAACAAATAACCATACAATTGAGGAAATGGCAACGGCAAAAGTACTTACTGAGGAAAACAGCACTTTGTAAAAGAACATTTATGCAAACCACCTTCAAAAGCTATTTTTAAAAAGATGTCTGTCAGATATGACAGGCACTTTGATTAAACGATTAAACGTTTCTATTTAAAGTCAGTTTATATCGTTCTGGCTAAATGCATCTCACACTCTTCCCCATCCTTCCTTATACAGACAATCATGATTTCCCCAAAGAGAGCTGAGTATTCCTAAGACCCAAATGAGGACAAGAACAGCCCATTTGTTGTAACAGCCTGAAGGCCTAGTGAGTCAACTAAAGGGAAACATCATCTTTATCCCCATCAATATTATGAATGACAGATGCCGGTGTTTCAATATTATAGTCCCACTGATAATGCACAAAATATCTTCCACTTGATTGCTTTCCATTTGGAAGGTATATTTGATGCGTTGTTGTCGTCATTTTGAGTCGGTCTCCCGGACAGATGAGCTGAAGCCAGGTCTCCAGATACCTATGTGTTCTAGTTGTGCATTATGCATGACAGAGTAACGCTTGCAAGCATATGTCATGTGTGGCAGATGAACAGATTTTGATACGCTCTCTCTCCAGGCCAATGAACCCATTTACATTTAGGATAGTTAAGGAGGTACGACTGAGAATAAGATAATGTCCCACACGATTTGTTTGGAGGCAATATACGCTAATCAAATGTTAAATGTTGGTGCTTGTTATTGCGGCTCTGTGTGATTGAATACAAGTTTGGTGTTAACGTTTTGCATGAATTAAATTCTCTGCAGGTCTTTTGTGAGTTAATGGTATTTGAGCATGGTCAAGTTAGATCCATTTCAAAAAGTCACTCAACCACAATGGTTGAACAAGTACTTTACATGCAAGTCATACTAATTAAAAGCAGGATGCTCTGCCATTTCAATGACATTTTGGATGATTTCTTGCAACACATTTCAAATATCTACTCTTTTGACCAAACTAGCAGGGATTTGCAATACAATAAATTGTCTTTTGCCATGAAGATTCTCAGGTGTTGGAAACCTTACATTTCATCAACAATAATTCATTTTCTAAATGGATTACACGCATCGTCACAGAAACTGGCAAATAAGTACAGAACAAAAACTTGTCAAACCAAGAATTTCATCATTACTTTCAGATATCTTATAACATGTATTTCAATATTATAATTCAAAATGCGTGCACAATTAATATAGATGGAACAAACTAATCTGACAAATTGCACTAGCCAAGATTCAACCCAAGACACGACCCAATCTAATGTGCTTATTTCACTTTTGCATCAATTTAACAGATCCTCACATTGTATTACATTTCTTCTGGTGCTAAGACTTCACAATGTACAATGCAAGCTATACAACTATTCAAATACTAAATAGATTCAGTAAGCTGCTTAACACACTCGGTAGGTGAGTTGACATCGTCGTTGTAGCAGCTGATTGTCAACCAATAATAGCAGCTTATCGTGCATCTCTTTACCAGAGATTCATTTTCTGCACCAGCTGTGTAAAATCCAATTTATGACATTTCATACAATGAACCAAAACATGTTTTCTGCCTACCAAAGTCAAATATCAAACTAAAGTTTTTAAAGTTGACCACTTTATGCCATTATATTTATTACTGTAGTACTTTTAGCTTGCAATAAGAAATCTGCACTATGTTGAGCTTGTAACTTGCCCCTAGGTCTTATCGTAATTCGCCCCTAGTCTTTATCGTAACTCACCCCTAGTTCTTATCATAACTCACCCCTAGTTCTTACTGTAATTCGCCAAACTTTGACTCCTACTTGTAGATCCTACATGACCCTTGACCTGAAGTTGTATAACCCTTCACAAATACCTACGCTGCAGTCCAGAAACACACTTGTATAGGGTTCTGACCATAAATTAGGATCCAATTGTGTGACATTCGAGCTAAAATTAACTTGTCTACATATGAAACATTGAAAAGTTGATGCAAATTTCAATCAGTATTGTATCAAATTTTATTGTACAAATTGCACAAATTCCAAAAGTTCACTAACCTCTAGCAAGCCCTGTGTGACCTTTGACCTCAAACCTCATACACCAGCTCTATCTACACCAGCAAGTCTATCATCATATCAAGAATGAATTTGATTGGTCATTAAATTGAATTTTAACCAAAAGTGTAAACTAAATTCTGGAAAGTGTTCAACCCTAAACCCAAGCCATATGCCTGGGCCAGTTCAGCTTAAAGCCTATGGTTGTCTGTTGAATAAAAATATTTTATGTGTGGAATCTATGGAGTCTTGTCAGAATTTTGACAAGACAGACATAATTTTTCCCTCAAAGGGCATAAAAATGTTTTTCTTGACACTAAAAATTAGGGACAGAAGGGTTACCAGAAACCAGATTTTATTTTTACTTGGCCCATCTGAAGGAATGAAGTACTGTAAACGGGGATATTTTTACGAGGGTTATTTAATTTTGACAATTTTGCAAATTACGATTCAAACCATAAAAATAACACCTCGCAAAAATGTTTTCAACATATATTGAAAGTAAGCACTGTGATGGTCAATCACAAATTTAGCACAACAAAATATGTCCTTGTTGTCTCCATTTACGAAAAATTCTGCTTGTGAAAATATCCCTGTATACAGTAATTCTTTCCATAGACTTTTATAGTCAATTGGCAAATGCTGGTTGCCCCTCAGAGAGCTTTGACCAAGAAGAAAAAGCTTGAAAAACATGCTAAATTAGCCCTTTTTGCCTGCTGATCGGGAAATTTTCACTTCCAACCGGGAAAATCTGCCTCAAAACCAGGAATATGCCCCCTCTGACAAATGATCCCTGTTACGCCCCTGCATGTACTGTTAATTTTAACTCTATCATATATCATATTTGGTAACTCACAGGTGAGCGGACTGGTGAGCGGGCCGGCGAGCATGCCCGTGACCTGTTCCACCACTCAAGTTGAAAATCTCCCATTATTCCCATCGGTACCATCTGTACCAACAAACACTAGCACCATGAAAAGCGTCGCCAAGTTTCTCTCCAAGTACACTTTCCATCTTGCAAAGTACTTGAGTCAAAAAAGTATTAAGTTGGCTATGAAAATCTTGTCTATGCTAGCATAGACACTAGGCTCCACAACATCTGTAATAAATCCAGGAGTTATCACTGCCTAAGCACTGAGGGTTTCTCCACAAGTATGTACGAGATGCTAGCACCATGCCGAATCCTCTCTTTATGGCCTGAACATGCCGCCCATTGCGTGACAGACTAAAACGACTGTTAAGACCATGACAGTTAAAAACCAATATGAAATATTACATACGTCTGAACCGAGTTTCTTGGCAACAGGATGTAATGGAATTTCTAATTGCGGAAATGTTCACGTTCACCACAAAATCAAATTTTGGGTGTCCTTGACATGCACTCTCTTTTTACTGGTAAAAATAGCTCTTATCACTACAGACTGTAGATAGAGTGTGCTTTATATTCCTTGGCATATAATGGTCGGCTTTCGGCCACCTTTTCACAGCAACATGAAGAAAATTGTGAAGGGAAAAATACTGGCCCTTCATGCACAGGTTACCCTTGACTTTGCCTATTAAATTCTCACTTCATTAGTGCTTTGATGTGGAATTCACCTTCGGTCTTGCATGAGGTCAAAACAATATTGGCTATTGGTGTAAAGTCAATGAAGCTTAGCCTTTCAGTAGGCAGCCAATTAAGACTTACTATTTTTTTTAAACTGGGATTTTGCTCAATTTCTTGGGTAACTGGGCAGCTTTGGAAAGTAGTGGATGATGAAGGAAAGACTGATATCTCAGTTTTGTGAATGGTGATTTATAATTCCAAATATGACTGGCTGTTTGTTGAAATTCAAAGCTGTTCTCATGGAATTGGGAAGCATCCTGAAAGACATCTGCTTTTTCAGAGGGGACTAGCTCCTGGTCCCATGTTCAATCATAGCTCTATGTACATCATACCTGTTACTCAGTTTTGTCACGAGTTAGGGGTGAAAAGTGATCCCCCCCCCCCCACTTTGATATTGCCTCTCGTTCCCTCTTCCCTCTCCAGTCCCTCTAGTGCCCTCTCCAGTCCTAGTGCCCTCACAGTTCCCCTAGTGCCTCCCCTATAAAATCCAAAATTTACACTTAGGGGGAAAATCGCCTCTAATTTCATATTTTGCCCCTGAAAATTGTTCTAACCCTCCAGCCTCTCCTACCTGTCTAGCAAATTGAATGCTGACTCTATTCAGACTTGGTATAAATGATAAATTATTTCATAGCCACAGTAGCATAACCAATCTTACTCAAGCGATGTTACACAATACAATAGGTATCTGACTAGTGTCTAAAGAGCCGAGTGTGAAATCTTGGGTATTTTACAGATATTTCACAATAGAAGCAGCCATGCTGGTTTATCTCTGAGGACACGGTACTTACTCTTCAAAGAGTTCCTTTGGCTACCTTTCAGTGAGCATGTTGTCTTAAGCTTATGCTTTCTTACCAACAAGGGTTTTTCGGACAATTGTCATTATATTGTTACGAAATAATCCTGGCAGGCCAGGCTTGCAGTCTAAATTGACAAGATGCTCCTCACTGTTCCTTGTACAAAAAGGTCAGCGGGGCTACAAAAAGTCAGGGGGGACGAGGGTTTCAGCAATGTGCCCCCTGGTCTTTGGAACTCTTTGCCCGTCTATGGTAGATCCACTGCTAACTTTAGAAAGCTCAAAAATTTCCCATTTCCAATGAGTTGACATGTCCTTAAATGGTGGCGGTATGTCATTGGAAAACTGGGTACACTAAAATGGGGGATCTGTTACACTCCAACCTCCTTTTTTTTCAGTTTTACCATGTAATTTCTTAAACTACTTGACTCGGTTCAAAGAATTTGATGGTCCTAGTTATTGCTAGAAGCCTGACTCTTTAAGATAAAACAATTTTTAGCCATATGGATTAGTATTATGAGGTTACGGTCGAAAACCTTCAGCTAGGTTACGGGGGATACGGCGGGGGGGGGGGGGGGAGCACGGGCGGGGGGAAGCCATAGACATTACACACAAAACGGGTGAAACCGCGTCGCCTATAAATTTAAATAAGTATGGAGTTGAACACTTGTGGGGCCTCAAATTGCACATACACTGTCATGAGTGATAGATCTAACTTATGATACAAACTAAGGTCCATTAACTTATTAATTATTATTAATTAGATGTTATTAGTACAAAAGTTTGATCACGTTTGGGTAATGTTCGCTGTTCTGTGCTAAAAATATACCAAACGAGGTAAAACTTGATTACCTTGATATAATTCTCTTCTTTTAATCACATTGGTAGCCCTTATATAAAAGTTAATTAGCCTAATGAATCATTAATCATTTAATTTCATGACCAACGTCATCTTCAACCAAAATTGTGGCATTTGGTGGGACCTTAGGAGTCACATGAGTTTGAGACATGAGTTTCAAGTCAACAAGAAGGTGTAGACAGTAGTATACAACTAAAGCATGATTTAAATTTGGTTATAGGAAAGATGTGATTCATGAAAACAATACCCTTGTACTTAGGGTTCAGACCTGGAGACATATGTGCTATAAGCCGCTGATTCCTTGTATTTTTGCATTTTCAGTAAAAGTTTGTAAGTGTCAAACAGGTTTATAGCTAGGAATACAATTGCACTTAGTATAAGAAATGGCCCCTTGTAACACTGTGAAGTTACATATAGGTTGGTCACTTGCTCCAAATGGTAAATCAGGCGACTTTAATATGCCTATTGACCCTTAAATCCACTGATCACCCTTATAATATCATGGATCACCCTTATACTTACTATTTGCTAATAACTTTGGCAGAAAAACCCGGTATCCTATGTATGTCTCTGTGAAGACTATAAACAGTGATTAGTACTTGAATAAAAAGAAGTTAATCTCAAATACCTTTTTGGTCAAAAATATTAAGTTAATTTGACCACCCTGTAGGTCAAAACAGAATAACATTAGTTATCTCCTTTATTATTTTTTGGAGGGCCTTTTTCTGTCCTTTCAAAATCCACATCTGTTTTGACCTGCACATTTTTGGAAAAAAAATGACCAAGGTTATTAAAATGACAAAATATTTAATTTTTCTTATGTTACACCCTATAGAAAGAATTTACCCACCCTGAATATTGTCTCTCTTTTGGGCATGTCCTGACATCCTGTAGTATAAGCTTCCAAAATGTTATACTTATATAAAGTTGTGTTGAAGTATACATATTGGTGTATTACCTTTTTGTCATTTTGCACTGTTTAACATTTTTTGTACCAGTTCATGACATATTGCTGTACATATTGCCTTACAGGATTTTTGTATTTGTGTGTTTGCTGTTTCTATACTATAATTAGACATTAAGTGTTTATCTCATGGTCCATCGCATTTTAAATCTATCATATTTTTATGTTTCAGGCTAATGCAATTCCTTTTATTGTAAGGCAAAAAAAAATGGTTTGTCTCAAGGCTGACGCGCGCATTTTGTACTTCGCCGAAAATTTTAAAAAAAGTTATGCGGAACTTCTTTTTTTTTTTTCAAAAAAAAAGTCATGAACTCTGAATTTTTGTTGAAAACTGAAATTGTGAAAATCACGTTCCACCAATCTGCGACTCTCTGCGGTGAACTGACTATTTTACGTTGACGTGATTGCAGAGACGATACTTCTGGTCCCAGCGTGTGAAGTGAAAACACTCCACACCAAATAAATGGCAATAACTTCCGGTAAGTGTGCAGGCTCGAAAACGGGGAAATGGCACTAAAGAGGCTGTTTAGCGTCGCATATCGCACAACCAATTTGGAAGACCCCCATACATTAAATTACATATTAAAGTTTTGTACAATGTGCAATCATTGTATATTATTCCTTGCAAACTCTTGGCGTGTCAGTTCAATCGCGCATCCAACACAGGTATATTTACTGATTTCATGCGGCATTTATTTACGGTGTGCGGGTCACAGGTCAATTGCAACGTCGCGTATATACATGTGCTTCCGAAGTAACGATGGATACGTTATCCAAAGTTAAAATTGAATCTGGCAACTATTAACAAATGGATCCTCCACAAAACTGATAAAACAAAACTCTTAAATATATTGCAATTGAATTGGTTTGGGGAAATCCATGTGTGGATCTGAATGCAGGAATCGCTGATATTGTTGTTGATACTGCCATGACTGCATATTTCCGATTCCATGGTAGATTTCAAGCACAGTTGAAAGTTGGACATCAGTGGGGCATGCAATTGATATTTTATTGGCCGGCACAAAGAGTTGAACTTAAAAAAAAAAAAAAAAAAATACCGCATACCACATTACTTTTCAAGCCACTCATCAGCTTTGAGACAAACTATTTTTTGTTTGGCCTAACGTGTTTAATCTTAATTATGAAATTTATCAAATGTGTTTGTATTTTATTATTGTATTGATATTTTGTATGTTTTTTTTTTTTTTTTTAAAAATTGTAAAATTTAACCCATCAACCAAATAAACCAATGTAATCTACGGCCACGTCAAAATACACGATCATTTGGCCACTTACTCATTTAATCAATATGAATACAAAATCCATAACAAAGTGAACCTGAAACATGCTTGTTACATCAAAACAGCAAAACAAGTAAATGAAATGATTAGAAGGTTAGACCTGCGCGTCAGTGTTCATGCTCTGCCTTCAAGCGCGGTTTTGATGTATTTGCCATTCAGGTACTCTTTGCACCCAATGGACTACTTAGCACAGAATTACCCTTGGCCTGAATGATGGTGTTTTTAATCAAGCACTTTGAGGATGCTGCCTGAACCCCTTCCCATCACTCTACAGTGGTTTTTGAATGTGACAGTTTATATGTTTCCTGATTCTGAAAATTAAGTAAAAAATTCACCCTTTACTTCACAAGCTGACTAACATTAACTAAGTCCTGTTTTACCACAAAATCACGCACACAATATCAGTATCGGTTGTTAACCTTATCACAATTCTAAAATTTTATTGAAAGGGCCTCTAAGGCATATACTATTAAAATACAAGTTTCTTTGCAGAATAAGGATGAGCAAAACAGTAGCAAAAAACATCACAAACTCCCGGTTCCAATTTACGCATAAATACCAGAGCCTCGTGCAACACAGCATATTAACGAAAGGTACATCACATTATATCTAAAACCTGATCTTGAATGCCTCTCAGTACATGCAACATACGCACGTTTTTGCCAACAAGGTTCTCTATGCCTTTATTCTATCGGTCTTTAAATTTGGTTACTGGGTAACAAGATATAGGTTACATGTGATTTTTCTGGCAGACTATGCTAATTCAGTTAGCAGGTCGTGCATAGACCGAACCAAACAGTGGCATTACAACAAGTGGAGGTCCAAATTTGTTCTCGAATAGCATTTTTGTGTTTTCACCGGTCTCCTAGCACTCCCAAGCTATACATGATAGTGATACTCTATTACAATATAAAATGTGATCATGATATATATTTTTGTTAAATTTTTCCTAAGAGCAATGTTACTATATGTTACACTGATTAAAATGTACAGTGATTTGGTATCAGTAACTTTAAAAGCAAATACCATAACTTTAGACCCTACACAGCAGTCATTCAGGCAGTAGCTTGGCAGCACTATCACAAAACATATATTGACATGTAGGATCTTCTATCAACAAAAGGAGTTAAACAGATCACCTAATTCAACCCATCAAAACAGCAGCAAGAATCACAAGCAGATGTAAATGTATTTACCCTAACCAAAAAAACCAAAGTTGATCCCCCACACGGACACCCCTACCAAACCAAAGGTGATTTCCTCCCCTCCCCCACACGTAACCCACTAACCAAAGTTGATCCCCTCCCTGCTACAGTTGCATCCTAGTTGAAGGAAAATGATCCTAAGGATTTCTAGACTAATAATTGGCATCCCAATCCCGGGCCTATTTATACTTCCGTACTCCTTATAATCAAACTGGGGTTAGTGTGGTACGACTATTTCATGAGTTAATCCTTACAGCACAACACATTGAAATATTCTAAGTTTTAATAAATTATAATCATTGTGGAGTCAGCTTCTGTCTGGTGCAATATTATTTCCCAAGGTCTACCCAAGAACAGCCTGCTGTTGTCATAATATTTAGATGATTTTCAATTCAATTAACCTTGCCTCAATAAATTATAATTTGGATGGCTGAGGTGAAACAGAAAATACGGACGGCCTGATCAAATATCGGGCGAGTCGAAGACGAGCCTGATATTTTCTTGGCGAGGTCAATATTTTCTGTTATAAGCCGAAAATGCCATTTCCTATATTATTATTATTATGCAGGAAGAGCATGAATGACAAACATGTTTTAAAAAATGGCTTCAAAACTAATTAAAAACGGTGTATTTCCTTGATGAGTTGTATGACCGAATGCCCAATATTTTGCGATTGCTGCAGGGTTGGGCGGTACGCGCTAATCGCATTGTGGTATTGCACCACAGAAGCATAATAATACTGATATTGCAATAAATCAGTCTGATAAAGAAAAATTATATAATCCTACTAAAACACATAACAAATTATTTATCAATTCATAAAACCATTGACATGGATAGGAGCTTTTTATCTTAGCCTTGTAAGGAAAGTCATTTTGTATGCAACAAAGGTGGTCCAGATTTTAATTCAGGACGTTCGTATGAATAGCGGTTGCCCGCGATTCGCGCGGGCAACCGCTAGCTGATTTGAAGCGGAGCGAGTTCACTAACGGTGATCAATCTTTCTCAAGAACAAAACTTAAAGAGGATATTAGACTACTGGATGTTATCCCAAGCTCTCGTGTATTTAGCACTTTATATGCCTTAAATGTGTTATGGCGAGAGATGTCATGATTCGGCACCTACTCAACATGGGCTATGACTCAGGTGAACATTAATTAGCTGCCAAATAAATGTGAAAACCAAGTAACTCGCACGCACTCTCAAAGACCCACCCCCCCCAAGTTGGGAGCTGTGGTCGGGAGGAAAGGGGCTTATCAGTGACGTACTGGGGAATAGGAAGCCCTCTTGGGAAGAACGTTGAGGAAAAAATCGGGAAATGTCGATGGTAAATCATGAAAAATCAGTAGTTTGTAGGACGCTATCTCTGATCGGGATGAATTTCCCTGAACGGACTGACCTCCCATCAGAACTGCAGCTTTCTTTGGCCACGTATGGGTGCCATCTCTTAGGGCGCTGAAAGGACACTCCCATAGATAATGGATTCTTCGTACTCCTTAAAACATGTCAAAGGGGTTAAAGCGGGGGGGGGGGGGGGGGGGGTGAGCTTGTCTATTCACCCAAGAAACACGTTTTGGCACATTCTCTATCACGAATGCCCTAGCTTTAAAAGCATCAGCCTTAAGGCTTAAACCCATATTCATACGGCGGTGTTCCGGATCGACGGAGGTAACAACCAAATAAAGCGTGGAAAACCAAATCAGTGTATAAGGCCTAGTTGTGCAAATCTTGTCTACCGGGCACAGAGCATACAGATGGGGCATTCTGTAGTAGGCCTAACTATACCTGCTCCGAATCTAGTGCCATGTGCACGTCGTATCTGTTCCTCTGCAGGTGGCGGCGCCAGACTTCTTTTTTGGGGGTGGGGGATTTCGGGTAGGGGGTGGGAGAAGTTAAATTTATGGGAAAACTCAATTTGCAGAGTGTGACCATTTTAGTCCAAATTGCTGTTTTTGCACCAAAATTTGCCCAACCCCCCCCCAATCACTGCTGTAGGCCTTACTTTGCTCCGATCCTGGGTGCCATTCTGTATGTTTAAATGTTACTGCCCAAGCCCAATACAACTAAAATTTAAAAACTTTTGGGGGGGAAATTTCGGGGGGGGGGACTGAAGTTAAATTTGGGGAACCAAATGTTGCAGAAAAATTTTTGTCTCAAATTTCTGTTTTTGCCAAGAATTGGTGATTTTTGGCCCCAAATCACTGATGTTTTCTAAAGATCCGTTATTTTTCTAGCGGGGGGGGGGGGGGGGGGAGAGGTGGCGATCTGTTCTATACATTGCTCACCCTGGCACCGCCACT